>JAMPIV010012863.1:22500-303818 GCA_024509875.1 Oreohelix idahoensis | reverse complement strand
CGTTCCTCCTGGCCAGATAGTAAATGACAAGCTATACGACTGTCCTGTGGCGCTGGATCCCCATTGTGGACCACTGATAAAAAAAATAAAAAAAAAAAAAAGGGAATCGCATGCCCGAGTTCCATCACTTTATCTCTATATGCATATGTGGAAGAACCTGCTGGTTTGTGACCCATTTCGTTCCGCATGTTCCGGACCTTCCTGTTTATAGAGTTTGTTCTTCATGGAATATTCCCCCTCGCTCGGAGCTGTGTGGCATTTGGGCAATTTTTTAAAACATGGCTTGAGTGTCCTATCCTCAGCCTGCGCCTTCCTCATCTCCTCTGGATGAGCATTTATAGGTTCATGAGTGGTATGTCCTTAGTCGCCCCTTGTATTTCCACTGTTTCTGTGGTATACTGACTTGGGTCCACTAGGCTAGACTTCACAACTGAATCATAATCCAAACCTGTATCATAAAGGCACCTTATGGTGACCCCATTACAAATAACATCCTCACAAACTGGGGGGTGATAAGGTTCCTGTTGTCCCTTAGGATTAACCTTTAATCTTTGCGTCCCCGACTTCATTGCAGCAATGTTTGAAGGTTTCCTTCTACAAAATTCGGTGTTATGGTTATCCTTCTTGCACCATTTACACCATCTTTTTCCTTGGTTCAACGGTTTTCTTTCATTGAACTTTTGGTCATTGAACTGTGAGTTTCTGTCGCGATAGTCATTTCTTGGCCGCTCAAAGTTTGTCCTACCCTTATTTCCCTGCTCTCTATTATCAAATTTATTAAATTGCTGTGGAGCTTTAAAATTGTCTATGTGCTTCTTTTTAGCACCACTTACCTCTGCCTGAGCTGCCTGATACCTCTCAGCAACATTTAAAATTTCCCCCAACTTCTCTGCACCTTGTTCCATGAGAAATTTTCTCATGTCTGGAGCCATGGACTCTCTCAATTGCTCAATCATGATCATTTCTTTAAGATCTTGGGTCTTCCCCAGAGCCGTCCATTTCTCCAAATAGGTTTCTAGTCTGGCAGAGAATTGGTGGTATGTCTCCCCAGACAACAGTTTGGCATTTCTAAATTTCTTACGATAAAATTCACCATTCTTCTCGTACCTTAATAACAAAGCCTGCTTTAACATGTCATAATTGTCTTGGTCTTCCCTGTTCATTTTGGCAAATACTTCATAAGAAGCACCCCTCAATCCCTGTGATAGCTTTAAACTCCACCTCTCTCTCTCTAACCCATATGTAGTAGCTAATAACTCAAAACGTCCCAGGTACCCCTCTATGTCATCGTCTTTCTCAACAAAATGGTCTAAATGAAACCCCATAGCTGAGTTTGAGGCTCCCATACTGGGCGTAGCATCTGAGGCAAAAGGGCTGGCACCATTTTCAGGGGCCGGGCCTTGTAATTCCAGCTCCCTTAGTCGTAATTCGTGCTCCCTCTGCAACCTTCTATCTTCAGCCTCCCTTTCGGCCTTTTTATCTTCTGCCTCCCTTTCGGCCTTTTTATCTTCTGCCTCCCTTTGCTGTCGTTTTTCTTCTGCCTCCCTTTGCTGTCGTTTTTCTTCTGCCTCAATCTGCAGCCTCTTAATTTCTCTATCAGCCTCAATTTGTAACCTCTTCTCTTCAGCTACCTTTCTATCTTCCCTTTCAATATATTTTATCACATTCAGTCGTTACGTATTGAATTAAAATTTGACCATCCATCCCCATCTCCTTCGCAGTGAGCACAGCAGCTGATCTAAACTTTGCTAGCTCAGCCATACTTTTCAGACAATATAATAATATACAAGCTAAGTACTTCTTATGACTATAATCTAACTAATTCTAACTAACCAGTTAACTAATTAATTATTACTGGCTGTGAAGATTCACCAACTTTTATCTGCAGGGACACTTTTAATTTTAAAGGAAATTTTACAATTTATTTCCCTACTTTTATTTCTCCCACCAGGAGATCCTAATATTACTGTTGGGCTAATTATCCCTGGACAAGACCCCAATTTATGTAGTGGTGTTGATGGTATTGTATGATGGTGTTATTACTACATGTACATTGTATGAGGCCAGCTGTGAAGGCTCCTGAGATAAAATGTAGTTGAGAATTGTCAGAAGGCCTTTCTTGCTACCACTACGACCTCACACTTAATTTTTTTTTTTTTTTAATGAATGTAGCTACGTAAAGTGTCTAGGGTTATGATGTGTACTGTGGTGTGATAGTTATAAATATACCCATAGATATTTAACAAGACTAATAAGATTAACAAGTGTTAAAATACACTGAACTAACTCACGTGTGTAAAGTTTTTGATATAATTATATTACATTTATTTGTTCTGGATCAAGTTTTATTTTGACCAGAACTTGTTTTAAAAGAAGGATTTAAAATTTATGAAAATTATGCATGGAATGTTACATAATAAATGCAAAAGTGTACATATTTAAGTACTAGAATAGTTAGTTTTATTAAAATGTTCGAATAGTCATCTCTTTGGGAGGATAGTTACTGTTTGTGCTGTTGGGGTGGCCTCATCACACCTGTCTATATTGACTACACAGTGTCCAGAAAAAGGTGGGAATTTTTATGGGGATATTAGTCACTACCAATAGTTGGTGAATGTCCAGCAGACCAGAGGCTCACTCATCTTTTTGTAGCTCTGGTGCTGAAAACTTGCGGTCCCACCTCTCCGTGCTGGCGGGCAATAATGGTGGTCTCTGTCACAAGAACTGCACAGATACACTCGAGTAAAGTCACCCACCGAATAGACTCTGCTTTGTTGTCGATAGAAACTCACAGCTCTGCAATCAAAGTATGGGCCATGTGTCAAAATCTATTCTCTACCCACGTCTGGACACAACACTGACACAACAACCACATCATACAG
Organism: Oreohelix idahoensis; assembly: GCA_024509875.1. NCBI lineage: Eukaryota > Metazoa > Mollusca > Gastropoda > Stylommatophora > Oreohelicidae > Oreohelix > Oreohelix idahoensis. The sequence goes on along the minus strand of JAMPIV010012863.1, from coordinate 300,936 downwards.
ACAGGTCAGATCTCTCTGACCAAACAGCACAGTTACCATGGTGGGTTTACATCAGATAGATCCTCCCAGACTATAGATTCTGAAAAAATATTTATTAGTTGTCGGCCCTAAAAGAAGATAGGTAATCTGTTTCAACGCTTGATATATCTTGCATAATCCTTGCTGTAGTTTATGTACCTTGTTGGTCCCTAGACCCTGACTTGGGCGGGGGGTCTAGAGCAACTCCCTACTTGTTTGTAAGGCTAGATTTTGATATGGCAGTATCAAATCACTCGAACATGAAACAATATTCAAAATATATAAAGAAATAATTTCAATCTTACCAGATTATGAATACATAACACAGAATTGCTAGCAAAACTCAGCTGAGCTGCTGGCTATAGTATGGCGTCCCTAAATTTATTCACTGTCTTTCATATGGGAAAACACCACACTTTAAAATCTGTGTCTAACACTGAACAATTATTGAAGAATGACCCCAAATGCGCTCTGAGCGCTAATGATATGATTGTCTGTGGCCAATCACTGCCGAGGTTTATTTTTAATTTCAAATTTCTACACTAAAGTCATTTCAGTCATGCTTCAGTCAAGTATGGATGGTTATCTGTTAGTCTGTCCGTCTCTACTTGTGTTTCTAAAAAAATGTGCTTGATTTTTGAAGCAACCTTTCTCTCTCCCCTTAAAATTTTGTCGTAAAAAGTTATATTTAGACACAGCTACCGCTCAAAAACCCTCTCCTCCATAATAAGTAACTTTGAACACCTGTTCCCAAGGTCGTGTTTTTGTGTGCAAATTGTGACACTTTTAGATTCAATATAGTCTAGCGATGATGTGAACTACACTGTCTTTTGTCATTATCTTCAATATTATCTATCCGTTTGTAAAATTAAGAACATATTAGTTCACTGCTCAGAATAGGCCATCCGGCCAGCTAATTTTTATATTCCTAACATTAATATTAAGAAAAATTACTTTTTAAATTTTTGTAATATTCCTAACATCTGCGTTTTAGCCGCTGAATTCAAATCAAGGCTTGGTATCGCAAAACGTCCAATTCCGTACCTCGTGTCAATTTGGGGGACTTGAATTTTTTTACTTTCATCCATTTCCCCCCCCAATTGCGTCTCTTTAGCCTTTCCAGTCATATTTTTTTCCTTTTTGATCCTCCGTTCCCCTCCGGTCTAGCAAGTCAAATTTATGGAGGGTGATGACCCGCGGTCTAGGCGATCATGTACATCAGCAGCCTACGCATTATGTTTTTATCCTTAAATGTTATCCTTGGGAGGAATTTTACCGTTGTATCTCTGTCAATTTCACTACACCTACCGAGAACAACCAACTGAAGATCGGATGGCAAGGGCCGTTTACCGTCCTGAAAAAGATTTCTAAGGCTAACTACCAGATCTCTATTGAAGGAAAGGAGAAGGTTTTCCATTTAAATCTCTTAAAGAGATACTTGGAAAAACCAGTGCCAACCTCCGACCATCTCCTGACGATCGCCAAAACTGACGAAGATGACGATAGTGGCAGGGATATTCCACCGCTATCACAGGAAATCTTTCAAAAATGTCAGAAGCGGCGACGCTCTTTCAAGCGCGCATATGAGACATTCCAGGGGAAGGAAACTTTGAGGAGTGGACTTGAGTAGGAATTGGACAGAGATGGAGGGGGAAGAGGAGAGGGAAGAAGACAGACACCCCTAAGCTACGGTTATAGGAAATTAAACTCCATAACGTAGACATGGAGTGCTTCCATATCTTAAAGGGGGGAGGCTCTGTCACGTAGGGTTTATATTCATTTAATTTCCTACATCTTCTTCCTATTCTTTCACCCGATTTCTCTCTTTTATTATCTCTGTATTTCCTTTTTCCTGTATATTTTTTCATCCATTCGTTTTGCGAATATTATTTTCATATAATTCGCAAACTTTACCTGTTTTCCTTTCTCTAAAACTGAGAATCGCACCTGGGTGGTATTGCGTACATGTCAGTCGCGCTGGTCGGACGATAGGCGTGAATTTACAGCATTCGCTAGACATTCGTCTGAGGGTCTCTGGCCTGGGGCGTGAAAATTCACCCGAGGGACATGGAAAGTAGACAGAGAGTCTGCATTTCAGTAAACGCATGAGGTTTTTCGTCAGAAAAAACCCGGCTTAGCGTGAAAATCCACTCCGCACTGCAGACGGTGGTCTGAGATTTGCAACTCATGCAAGCCCTCGGCCACTGATGGCTGTTACGTCACGCGATAAGCGGACGAAGGTGTTATACGGACAGGGGAGACTATTTCGCTTGGCGAAATAAGATTAGGATCCTGTGTCCGATTTTAAAGATATTGGCCAAGTTTGAAACTTTAATTTCATTCTCGCTCATAGACTCACGGTAGATAGGTTGCTCGTAAACAGAATAGCTGTTAGCGAAGATCTCAGTTTGTTTCGGCAATTTGTCGAACTTCTAGACTTCCAGAAATATTTTCAGCATTTTTATTCTTAAGTTGTGCGACTACCTGTAATTCTGTGGTTGAGGTAATTAATATGATAGATATATAGATTTTGTGAGTGTTAAAGTGTTTAATCGCTTAATTCATTTTAATCTATTTCTTTAGCGCAGAAGAGAAATAAAGTGGTAGGCTATTATATTTTCTAGGGAAGCATTCAGTGGAAAGCAGAATAAAATTAAAATTTCTAGCTTATAACGCCAATTGTAGCTATTTATGAATTTAATTTAACCGCTAATACTCAGTCGAGTGTATTTTTCTAAACTAACGTATAAACTCTAGAATCGAGCCTCATGAATGGTGACGGAATACGCACGTGTTCCTAATTCATGAGAATTGCTGATTTTTAAATATAACTTACGTCACGGGAAGTTTAAATGATAAGCAAAGCTCTCTGCTTGCAAGTTTAAATGTAAGTTAAAACCAGTACAGATTCTGTTTATTATATTATATGTGTTATTTTTCCTCCACACAGTGAAAGTTTTGGGGTGACCCTAACTTTACCAGCACCTAGTAGTAGTTTCCATACTTGTGAAGAAATAGACAGTCCTTATTTTGAACCACGTGGGTTTCTTAAGTACCACTGGTCAAACAGTGCATAGGCAACCCGAGTTAGCCAGAAATACTATCTCCCAATAACGGGTTTTTAAGGACTGTAATGATAAATACTGGACCTTGGAGCCAGATCTTAATTTCTTCTAGAAAAAACTCTACGTAATCTTTCTGCCTGGTGGCGCGAAATACTTCAAGTATTAACTAACATTTCCCGACTATATATATATATATTTTTTGTGGACAAATCTGTGGTGTGACTAAAGTGAATCCTATACTGAGGGAAGGCACCGACCTGACATTCATCATTTCTAGAAACCTACGCTATTGACACTGTGCTCTGCTAACTCCCGCGCCTGGAATAATTGTTAGGTGACTTAATCAGACATTTGAACAAATTTGCACACCCAAGTAGTCGTTCCCGGAGACTCCGAGTTAAATACGTCTTTTGGAACTGGGGACTTCTTGGCAGAAGACTGCATTTTTTGAGTCTGTGTGAAAATCTAAAATCAGTGTGTTCCAAGAGGCAGCGAGCAAAGTCGTGAGTACCTGTATGAGAGGCCATGGCGGAATGAATGAGTGTACGCTGGTTTGAGTGATATTTTCACTATTATATCTTTGCACCCTGTTGCTGTCCTATTTTTTTTTTTTTCAATCTGCATAATTTGTTGCTAAGGCTAGAGTTCTTGTGTTTTTGTCTTAGGTTAAATCAGATTTTTTTTTCAAACTCTGTGCATATAATTACGAGATAAAACAAAGAAAAACTCTTAGACTCAAACCCTATGTATCTGTGACTCGGGCGCCATCATCTGTTCTCTTAACGGGGCCGGGCTAAACCTAGAGTTAACACTATAACGGGGCTATCATCCTTGCAACATTTCCTTGAATTTTTATGACTATGTGTATATGTATTTTCCTTGATGTACTTTCTTTGATGTTGTGAGCCGATTTTTCCTGATATTAAAATCGCTCTTGAACTTAATAATCGTGTTTGGTCAGCTCGTTCTAGATAATATATATATATCATTGTTATAGTTTTCCCACGTCTGTGTGTTTACCTGTCGTCACGTGTATGTGCGTGCCTGTGAGTGATAGAAATATACGTAATATGTATATTGGTGTAGTCTGTCTGACGCTGTAACAACTGTTGTAGAAGATAGGTGAGAGAGAGAAGAATTTTTTTCGCTTTCAGAGACAGCCACTATATCAAAATCTATCATCTCACGTGTGTGGAAATTCTATTACCTTTCACTAACTCTCACTGAGTCTATCACCTATTCAAACCTATTCAGAAGGGACCAAACCTAGTCTTAATTCTCCTATCGAAAATCTACGACACTGCTCTATAATGTTCCTGAGGGTAAATATATGATCTACACATCTTCTGTTCTTTCTAAATCCTGCTTGTTCTTTCCTCAGTTTGTGGTCTACTGCTTTTGAGATTCTTTGTATAATTATCCTGCCTAGTATTTTGCTGGGAACTGAGAGAAAAGTTATTCCTCTCCAATTATTGCAGTCTGCAAGATCTCCCTTCTTGGACAATTTGACAATTATTCCTTTTCTCCACTCTGTTGGTGTTGTCCCTGTTTTCCAGACTTGTGCAAATAGTGGTTCTAATAATTCTGCTGCTAGCTCTGGGTCTGTCTTAAATAGCTCTGCATTTAAGTTATCATGACCAGGAGCTTTTCCATTCTTTAACCCTTTGATTGCTGTGATGATTTCTTCTTTTCGTGGGATGTCTGTATTAACATCTAGATCATTTTCAGCCTCAGGAACATTCAACTGTGTCTCTGGTGGTTCCTTATTCAGAGTTTCTCTGAAATGCTCTGCCCATCTTGTTTCCTGTCCCTCTGCTGTCGTGATGAGATTTCCGTGCTTATCTCTTCTTCTTCTTCCGTCCTTAGCCAAAGACCGACCAAGCAGTCAGAGGCCATCACGCCTTGTGGCGTCTTAAGGGCAACAGCAGATTGATTTTCTCTGTTGCAGTTTCCCATCACGCCTAGCGGCGTCTTTAGGGCAACAACAAATAGATCCATCTGCCGTTGTTTCCGTAATCGGTGTGACAAGCCAACGGGTGATCAGCCCATTGGGCGCTTATCTCTTACTAATGTAATATTGTTTGCACCTCGTTTTCCACTGATGATTTTAGTTATTTTGTATACTGTGTGATAAAGTTGTTATTTATTCCAGTTAATGATATCCACCAAAAGATAGATATAAGTGGATGGAAGCAGACATCATCATCATCATCAGTTGATAAGATCTCTATGGTGTTGTTTGCTCCACTGTAGTGTATGGAATGTCAACTTGACCTACGCAGTGGTGTGTAGACATGGATTGAGTGTATAATGTGCGAATGTTAATAAGGGTTCGTGGTGTTGACAAATGTTCTTTTCTCACACTCATGTATGGCTGGAAGTCATCGACACCAACGACTGTGTACCTTTTCTAAAGTTTAATTGGACGTACACACTCGACAGCACAGATAGTGACAAATCACAGGTTGGCATAATACATCATGGTACAGTGGATAACTGGTCTTGCAATGTTATGTTACATGGGCACTCATGTGGAATAATAGTATCAAGGACTGTCAGTAGCCAAGCCCTCAGTATCGCCCATACATATATATCATCTGACTTCACTGACTGAGCACGTCAGCTTATAAACAATATTTCAGATGGCTTCTAAACCTAATCTCGTCTAGCGACGATTCTTCAACATAATGTTCAGCACATATTTTTCCATATAATAATATTGAACCGCTAATAACGGGTTCTCATGTGTAGCAGTGATCTCTGGACTAAACAAGCGATAATACGGGCATCCCTTTTCTCTTCTTGAAAGTCACTACATGTTTTGGTTCCAAGATGGCTTCACTCGTGAGCTGTCACTCACGTTTGGATACAGATAATGAATCTGTCCTAAAGTTAGTCATTCATAAAACATTTCATTGCTCTGTAGATTTGATCATGAACAATTGACTGCATTCTACAGGATATAGTGCTGCTAGGAATCGAAGTCGTTTCCATCGAGTCAAATATATTCTCTTAGACATTCAAATCGTACCTATCGAAAATGGTGGCTTCGTACGGGAGTTCATAAGAGTGTCTATTATTACCTTGGTATCAGAAATATGAAAATGCCATTCCTTGGCAATACGAATAAACACTGGGGTAAAGCATACACGATAGGTCTAGACGACTATCGCTTTCCCCACCAATACTGAGATCACTTTTTCCCGGCGACAAGCCGACATAGAAAACACAGTCCCTATCGGGACGAAGCCAAATCACACCACACTCTAGCGACACATCCGCCGAATAGCCTTTGACCTCTCTAGAGACAACAGAACATATAGTTCGACTTAGATATGTAAAGATATACAGATATAAGACAGACTCGTCCTACTCAGACAAACAATACACATAAATTCAGGCCATAGATATTCTGAAGCAAGAACAATCTATTATTACCCAAACGAAGAATAAATCGCAGAAAACTGGACTCACCCGCGGAGTTCGATCGAAGAGACGGCACAACTTTCAAGGGAAGTAACTCAATAATGACTTTCCCTTAAGCACTATTTTGTTTACAAAATATTTGCGAACATAACAAGAATACCAATGTATAATATTGTAAGATATCCAAGACTGCACGTAACAGTCTTACCACACCTCCCGGGTAAAAAAAAATGGAACTTTTTTTTTTTTTTGAAATACATCTAGGAGCAACGTACAATAGGCTCACAACGCATGAATAATGCGCAGATGAAAATATCAGGAATACCTATAACGCCTAATATGAGGCTAAGTCGACTTATGGAGCGACTGGTGAGAATGTGTCTCATAAACTGAGAGAAATTATTTCTCTACAAGTATATTTTTCCAGGAAGGTTTCATCAAAGTATAATACAATTCTGGCAATTACACAATGCCTAAAAAATTCATATCATCATTTCGCATTAGATATCTTAAATTTATGATTTATGAAGAAAAAATCATCAAAGCACAGCGGTGAATAAACATCAATGAACCGCTATGTAGTGATACAATCATTATATTATTAAATTACAAATGTGTATCTATCATGATATAGAAAAGGAACTACTATAGAACTAGACATATCAAGAAGTCTAAGCCCTAATAGTTATGTGGAATCATGTGGGCATCTTGACAGAATGTCTGCCATCACATTATCTGATCCACGAATAGCTCGCACAGAGAAATGAAAAGGTTGAAGAGCAATTGCATATCGAGTAGACCTCGAGCTCTTCAAATTCTTACTCTGTATAGCAGTAAGAGCTTTTTGGTCGGTTTCTACTATGAAATGTGCGCCTAGAAGGAATCTCTGTAGTTTGAGGATCGACCAAACCATAGCTAATAGCTCACGGTCTAAAACCGAATAATTCCTTTCTGCCGCATTAAGTTTTCTGGAAATATACATTACAGGATGCAGAGTTCCAGAGTACTCTTGCATTAGTGCCGCTCCAATCCCAGTGGATGAAGCGTCACTACGAAGAACGAATGTCTTATCTTTAGTGGGTAGCACTAAAATAGGTGGTGTTGAAAACAGTGTTTTAATCTTATCCAGAGAGCATTGGCATTCCTGAGACCAGTGGACCACATTAGGCGAACCTTTCTTTAGAAGTGTTGAGAGAGGTGCCATGATAGAGGATAGATTCTGAATGAATCTGCCATAAAATTGAATAAGACCTAACAGACTTCTCACCTGTTTTTTAGTCTTAGGGATTGAGATGTTAAGTATCTTACTAGTATTATGGTCCTCTGTCTTTAGGAAACCATGACCAACTCGGTGGCCTAGGAAAGAAATTTCGCTAAAACCAATATAGGCTTTAGAGGGTTTCGCTGTCAGGTTGTGCTCACGCAAAGTAGACAGCAATTCATCTAACCCCGAATAGTGATCTTCCCAAGTATCGCTGAAAAGACAGATGTCGTCTAGATATGCAATGACATCTGACCGATAAGATAGGATTCGGCGCATCATGCGTACGAATGTAGCTGGTGCGTTCATAAGACCGAAAGGCATAAAATTCCATTGGAACAAACCTCTAGGTGTTGAAAAAGCCGTGAGAGGTTTGGCGCGTTCAGATAAAGGAACTTGCCAATATCCTTTAGACAAATCAAGTTTAGTGAAAAAATGAGATTTGGAGAGTCGAGTAAGTAGCTCTTCCAGTAAAGGCATAGGTTCGGCATCGAACTTCGTTACTTGATTCAATTTTCGATAGTCAACGCAAAGACGTATGTTATTGTCTTTTTTACGAACAATAACCATCGGCGAAGAATATGCAGAGGTGGATGGTTCGATTATTTTCAAATCTATCATCTCATCCAACTCTTTCTCGACCTGTGCTTGAAAATGTATAGGTATAGGATAAGGTCTAACCCTAATAGGAGTATGGTCAGTTAGAACAATGTCATGTTCAATGACATGCGTTTGTCCAGGGATGTCAGTGAGTACATCCTGAAATGTTTGCAACATAGTTGAAACTTGTCGCTGTTCTCCTAGAGACAAATCAGGGGAGACAGTAACGTTCTTCCATGATTCACTAGAATGAAGTGGGATCATTGGAAGAGGAAGATTTACATCTGAAAAACTTGTTTCCTCATCCTGTATCACGGACAGTGATGAGTAATGACCATGTTGTACTGGAGAATTGTCCGTTGCTTGGAAAATGGGTTGCAAATAATCCGGACGTTCATGGAATTCCGTAAGCATATTGATGTGGAAGGTTTTATGCTTCCCATCAATATCGACAATATAGTCGACATCGGAAATTTTCGATATTATATCGTACGGACCTTTCCAAGAAATAAGTAATCTGTTTTCCCTACAAGGTAGTAATACAAATGCTTTGTCACCAGGACAAAGTTGTCGTAAGCATCTCTTCTTATTGGCAAATTGCCTTGCCTTCTGTTTCGCAAATTCAGAAGAAGAAGTTGCTAATTTGCATGCTTCGATAATTTTTTGTCTCAACGCGATGACATATTCGTAGGATGACTTTGTGTCATCGTCAATATTGTCAGATGTAATGAGATCGTGAAGCAACGACATAGGGCCACGCGGACGCGCGCCAAAGACGAGTTCAAAGGGAGAAAATCCTGTATGTTCATTGGGTACCTCTCTGTAAGCGAAGAGGGCCGCAGGTAAAACTCTGTCCCAGTCTTGAGGATGATCCTCAGTTATCTTCCCCAGTAAGTTTTTAAGTGTTCTATTAAGGCGTTCGACCATACCATTAGACATTGGATGGTAGATACTACTTAAAGATCTATCTATCTGCAGAGTAGACATTACTTGAGACATGGTATCTGATATTAGTTGGGTGCCATGGTCTGACAATATCTCTCCGGGGAACCCAGACGAGAAAATATAAGCCAAAGAGCATCTGCAATATCAGCAGTAGTAATGCTCTTCAGAGGAATAGCCTCTGGCCAACGTGTGCACATATCAACACACGTCAAGATAAACTGATGTCCTCTGGCAGACTTGATCTTAAATGGACCAATTATGTCTATGGCCATTTTTTGGAACGGCCGAATAGGAATGTCCGCCGCCTGAATGGGTGCAGCATGCCGTGGACCTTTGGATTTAACTTCCTGACATACTTTACAAGATCGACAATAAATCCGTATGTCCTTGTTTACCAATGGCCAAAAGAAAGCCGCAAGGACTCTTGACTTAGTACGGGAAAAACCCATGTGTCCAGCACACTGAGAGTCGTGAGCGTGCTGCAAAATTTTAACTCTCAAATTCTTGGGAACCAGGATTTGAGAATGACTTGACGTAATGGAGTCTTGAACCATACGTACAAGTACGCCATTCTTCTTTGTAATCCACGATTTACGACTTGTGTCTTTATTCGGATCACCTTTAGTTGCAAGAATGAAGAATTTCTTCAGAGTGGGATCATCTTCTTGCTGTTTTATAAACGAGTCACGAGAAATTACCAAGGGATTATCTTGGTTATGCACTTCATTATCTTCAGTAGATGAAGTTTGAGGCATATTAAGAGCCTGAGCTCTAGTGACTACAGCGTTAGCAATCTGCATGTTTTGCCTTTCCCACGTGGAAATTTTGTTGCGGAGTGCATTCTCTGACTCCGTGAATGCGACCGATGATGAGGTCAGCGATCGGATTCGGAAGAAGACATGCGTGTACATCTCCTGTAAAGAAAGGAGTAGCAATCCTAATGATAGCAGTAGAGTATTTCTCTAATGTGCCGCCAAATGTTACACATTTGACTACTTGTCCAGTGGCACGGGAAGGATCTACGAGTGACTGCCTAACACCAATTGTGGTGCATCCAGAATCAAATAGCACAGAGACTGGATTGTTATTCACTAAACCCTTATGTAAGACAAGAGAACCTCTTCCATCATGCGCGACTGATGCCGGAAGAGCAGGAAGAGGATGGCCACAGCTTAAAGTAGACACTGTGGTTGGCTCAAATAGCGTTTTGCATTGGGGGCACTGAGATGCTCTCCCAAAATCAAAAGCGGCACATGCCATATTACTAGCATCATTATTATCTTTACTCTGTTTATAGGCTTCATTGGACTCTTGTTGTGCAGAGTTTGCCTGAAAATGTGGTTTATGTCTTTTGTATTGAGATCTACCTCGGTTATTATCACCTCTGTAGTTATTGTTACCTCTATTGTAACCCCTATTTGGGTTTGAGTCATAGTTCCCTTGGTTACCATTATCATATTCATTATAATGAGTATCTCTGTAATTATGATCTTGTTGACTCCAAGACGGATAACCCTGATAGTTTCTATAATTACTTCCTCTACGGAAATTCCTATAATTATGACCACCCCTGTGTCGAGAGCTATCAGCTCGTCTCCAGTTCTTTGAAGAAGAACCCTGAAATGATTGGTTACCTTGGTTTTGATAACTATTATGGTTACCTTTTTTATCAAATCTGTTTTGAGGTCCCTGAAATCTGTGTGAATAATTGGGATTGTATGGTGTTGCTGAAGCAACTGGCATACTCTCCTTAATCTTAGTGTTGCCAAAAGTCACGTCGGGGTGTGCAGTGACATATTGGGAACAATATTCTTCCATTTCTTTTAGAGATTTGGGTTTACGCTCATGTATAAATTCAAGGAAAGGTTTGTTCACACATGACATAATCTTATCTCTGAGCAACAAATCCATAAGTCCTTCATACGTTTTTTCTGTTTTGGAAAGCTCAATCCAACGATCAACTGTGAGACGTGCCTTTGCAGTGAATTCTGAGAATTCTACACCCGTCTCAGGCACCATCGTTTTAAATAAAAGGCGATAGCCTTCCTCACTTAGCTGATATTTTTTTATCAAAGCCGCCCTAATGACATCATAATTATCCTTATCTGCTTCTGCTACAAGGCATAATCTAGTCAAAGATTCACCTTTCAAGTTTTCTGATAATTGATTAGCGTATTGTGATTTATCCACATTATGTGTACGACAAGAACGTTCAAATCTATCCAGCCAGAATGTAATATCGTCACTGGACTGATTGAACGGTGGAACCTTAACCTTGTAAGTAGAAGGTTTACCATTACCACTAGATGCCTGATTAACATTACTCATACTTGTCAATCTCAATTTCTCTAACTCAAATTCATGTTCTCTTATTGCTTTTTTCTCTTCAGCATCTAATCTTTTTTGTTCAGCCTCCCTGTCTAATCTTTTTTGTTCAGCTTCCCTGTCTAATCTTTTTTGTTCAGCTTCACTGTCTAATCTTTTTTGTTCCGCAGCAGCTTCTCTTTCTAATTTTTTTTGTTCAGCTTCACTGTCTAATCTTTTTTGTTCCGCAGCAGCTTCTCTTTCTAATTTTTTTTGTTCAGCTTCAAATCTCCTTTCCTCCACCTGCATCTGCAATTTCTTTTGTTCAGCAGCAGCCTCAGCTTCTCTTTCTAATCTTTTCTCTTCTGCCATAGCTCTTCTCTCTTCTGCAGCTAATGCTTTGTCATATTGAGCAACAGCCCATTGTTCTAATTGTTGACCAGTCTTATCAAGGGCTTTCCCTTGTGTAATGAAGTATTCCAATGTAGACATGATGTCTAACAATAATACTAATCACCTGAAATAATAATAATACCACAAGTTCTTAATGACTTGATTAATCAGTATACTATCTCAATATCTGTGGGTCACAAGCCTTTAATAAGGTCTTGTATAATAGTAATAATAATCAGGTACTGGTTTATACCATAATCCAAGTGCAGTGCACAGGCAATTGTGTCTTATGAAATATACCTATATAAAACATATGTCAACCAACAGAATACATAAAGTACAAATAGGACTGACAATACAAGAACGTTTGCAGAAATCAAAATAAATCAAATAGGGAAATCAATGAAAATAATCACTGAATCTGCAAAGAATAACAACACAAATGACGTCACAATATATGAATATAAATTGTGAATAGAACTGAAAGATAGAAAAGGTTAGACCAACAAATTACAAACAAATCAAAACAAAACTAAAGAACAAAGAAATATTACAAAAATAACAATAATTACAGACTTCACAGCTAACACAAAAGCAACAGTTGTCGCAGCAAATTTTCAATCAAGAAAATTGCACCTATAGAAAACGCCCACAACGGACCCTCTATGACGTGGGATATTCTGTTGTGAGGACGCCGCCCAACCTTAAACACAACCCGCTGACATAGAAACTAACATACTATACAAACAAATAACATGTAAACATAAATATATATAAATTATGTGTATGATAGTATGTGTTGCAAAATAGGCTCAGTTTTACAGTAATGGCAAAGTTATTTTTATGAAAATAAACAAACTGCCACTTTATTCAATTAAACATTCTGGCCTTAAATATTAAAGTTCATATACAGAAAACAAGAAGATCCATCGATGAAAATAGGACTTCTTAGTTCACTAATACTGTCTTCCTGTTGATATTGACAAGAATTGATCCAACTGTTCTGTGAAACTCTGTAATGTCTAATGTAAAAATGTCAACAACGCTGACCTACATACTGCATTCACTTGACAGGTCACGTGACGAAGTGTTGACAAAGCAAACCAATACTGCAAGTGTGTCGTATCAGCCACAGGAAACGGTCTGGTATCGGTACTCTGTTGACTTCTGAACTTCTGCGAGGTCAAACCCAGAAAGCTGGTCCACCAGTTGATAAGGTTGATAAAGTTGGTTTTTTTTTTTCCCGTTAATGATATCCACCAAAAGATAGATATAAGTGGATGGAAGCAGACATCATCATCATCATCAGTTGATAAGATCTCTATGGTGTTGTTTGCTCCACTGTAGTGTATGGAATGTCAACTTGACCTACGCAGTGGTGTGTAGACATGGATTGAGTGTATAATGTGCGAATGTTAATAAGGGTTCGTGGTGTTGACAAATGTTCTTTTCTCACACTCATGTATGGCTGGAAGTCATCGACACCAACGACTGTGTACCTTTTCTAAAGTTTAATTGGACGTACACACTCGACAGCACAGATAGTGACAAATCACAGGTTGGCATAATACATCATGGTACAGTGGATAACTGGTCTTGCAATGTTATGTTACATGGGCACTCATGTGGAATAATAGTATCAAGGACTGTCAGTAGCCAAGCCCTCAGTATCGCCCATACATATATATCATCTGACTTCACTGACTGAGCACGTCAGCTTATAAACAATATTTCAGATGGCTTCTAAACCTAATCTCGTCTAGCGACGATTCTTCAACATAATGTTCAGCACATATTTTTCCATATAATAATATTGAACCGCTAATAACGGGTTCTCATGTGTAGCAGTGATCTCTGGACTAAACAAGCGATAATACGGGCATCCCTTTTCTCTTCTTGAAAGTCACTACATGTTTTGGTTCCAAGATGGCTTCACTCGTGAGCTGTCACTCACGTTTGGATACAGATAATGAATCTGTCCTAAAGTTAGTCATTCATAAAACATTTCATTGCTCTGTAGATTTGATCATGAACAATTGACTGCAATCTACAGGATATAGTGCTGCTAGGAATCGAAGTCGTTTTCATCATCATCATCACTTTTTCCCGGCGACAGGCCGACATAGAAAACACAGTCCCTATCGGGACGAAGCCAAATCACACCACACTCTAGCGACACATCCGCCGAATAGCCTTTGACCTCTCTAGAGACAACAGAACATATAGTTCGACTTAGATATGTAAAGATATACAGATATAAGACAGACTCGTCCTACTCAGACAAACAATACACATAAATTCAGGCCATAGATATTCTGAAGCAAGAACAATCTATTATTACCCAAACGAAGAATAAATCGCAGAAAACTGGACTCACCCGCGGAGTTCGATCGAAGAGACGGCACAACTTTCAAGGGAAGTAACTCAATAATGACTTTCCCTTAAGCACTATTTTGTTTACAAAATATTTGCGAACATAACAAGAATACCAATGTATAATATTGTAAGATATCCAAGACTGCACGTAACACTGTGCTTTGTTCATTTCTCAGTGCTGCCTCTTCTGCCTGTCTTGCAAGGTCATCCAGAAATGTCCTTTTGTTAGCACGGGTTTGACGTTTAACTTCCTTGTCCAGCTGACTGTACTATTCACTATATATTGCCTTTAACCTGGGAGACTTAGCTTCTGTTTTCTTTCTTTTCATTTCTTTTCTCTTCGCTATGGTGTTTAGCGTATCTGGTGTTATCCAGTCTTGGCTCTTTCTTTCCTGGAATCCCAAGCATGACTTGCTGCTTTCCTTGTATATTGTTGAGATGGTGTTGAATCTCTGGTCAACATCATCGGTCTCTGTTCTTTCCTGGCTTTTGACAATCTCATATCTTCTCTTTACGTCGACCACGAAAGCTTTTCTGGTGAGGGGATCCTTCAGTTTCGTGATGTTGTATCATTTCTGTTTGACTGCAACTGGTCCAGCAGCTCTGAGTTTCACTTTCAGTCTTGCTACTACTAGGTGATGATCACTTCCCACATCTGCGCCTCTTCTTACTTTCACGTCTTGTAGTGCATGTCTCCATCTGCCATTGATCATTATGTGATCTATCTGGTTTCTGTCTCGTCCGTTTGGTGATTCCCATGTTAACTTGTGCACTTCCTTGTGTGGAAAAAGTGTTCCTCCAATGACCAGGTTGTTAATACTGCAGAAGCTTATTAATTTGTCCCCATTCTCATTTGCTGTTCCACTGCCGCATTTCCCCATTACTCTTTCGTTATAATTATTGTGTGCTCCCACTTTCGCATTTAGGTCTCCCATTACTATAATGAGATCGTACCTGGGTGTAGTTTCCATTTCTTTTTGTACCTGTTGATAGAACTCGTCCTTGATCTCTTCATCGCTGTCATTTGTTGGTGCATAGCATTGTATAATTGTGGTGTTGGTGAACCTCCCTCTCAGTCTTGCTCTTATCAGTCTGTTGTTGATGGGTTTCCTTTCCAGTAAAGACCTTTCCATTCCTTTCTTCAGGATAATGGCTACACCTTCGTTGTGCTGACCATCCTCTCTGCCATTTACATAGACAGGGGTGTCAGCCCTGTGCTAAAACCCCCAACCTGGAGGACCAGAGTACCAGCTTTGTCTGACCCCTACCCACGCAGACCAGTCCAGCTTGGTTGAACCTACCAGGAGTAAATCTCTCACTGGCATAGCTCTGGGGATTGTCAGGGTACACAAGCCGCCATACCGCTACAAGGTATAGGTACCATTGATGGCAGATGGTGTGCATTAGAGGTGGGCAAATCGACACACTAAGCTGTTTCGAGACAGTCGGCTCAGCGATTTAAACTGTGTCGACACACTGTTTCGACACAACGGCACAGCGACACTTTTGCCCGTATCGGGGAGAAAGAAGTCTCTAATAGACAGTATACATTACTGTCGTGAAACGAGTGTAACCCACTACTTTGTTAATCACTATGTCGAGATACAGATTTGCTTCAACCAATCAACGAGCAACGTTCACCAGTCTCTGAGACAGAATAAATTAACGGCCGTCTTGTTCACGCAAGATGGCGGAGGAAAACTGAATAAAATTAGGCTGTACAGCGCTTGAGACTAAACCGGAGGAAACCAATCATTTTGCTCCGCCAGGAACCAACCAAACGCTTTCCTTAAGCATTCACCTACCTATATAATCGGGCGGATTTTATGCATAATCACACATCACCGACGCGACGCCAGAGATACCGACCGACTGAAGAGGAGAAGCTGTCACCTTGATTTATAGCTTACGTGGAGTGCAATGACCTGCAGTCTGCTTTGCTAAGTCGAGTCAAAATCTGGCCGGTTTGAATCTTAGAGGGTAAATATATTTACGATAACCTTTAGGAAAATTGGCTTTCAGCAGGTCTATAATGGTGGTATTTGTTGTGTGTCATTTATACTACCTATCAGGTTACTGATTGTATCTTGGGGAAATTAAGTATAATGATTGTATTTCCTATTATGATTGAATAGACAAAGACTAATAGGACTCATACCTCAATCTATTGTCTCCTATAACTCAATCTATTGTCTCACATGACTTCAGTCTATTATCTCCGATAAGACCAACTGCCATATAACCAAAACAGTCTTTGTTAGGACTCAACCTATTGTCTCCTATAACTTCACTCTATTATCTCAGACCAACTGCAATATAATCCAAACAGTCCTTGTTAGGACTCCACCTATCGTCTCCTATAACTTCACTCTAATATCTCAGACCAACTGCAATATAACTCAAACAGTCCTTGTTAGGACTCAATCTATTGTCTCCTATAACTTCAATCTATTATCTCAGACCAACTGCAATATAACCAAAACAGTCCTTGTTAGGACTCAATCTATTGTCTCCTATAACTTCAGTCTATTATCTCCGATAAGACCAACTGCCATATAACCAAAACAGTCCTTGTTAGGACTCAATCTATTGTCTCCTATAACTTCAATCTATTATCTCAGACCAACTGCAATATAACCAAAACAGTCCTTGTTAGGACTCAATCTCTTGTCTCATCTAACTCCAATCTATTGTCTCCTATAACTCCAACCTGATATATCACCAAACAGTCCTCGTCGCATATACTCCTATCATAAGAACATAACGTTATTGTTAGGATATATTATAGCACTTGTCAGAGAGGGCCTGGTATATTATACGGGGAAGGACATTGTTGTATCACACCTAGGTGTACATATTATTGGATGTATTCATGTATTGAATTTATATTATGGGATGTATTCATGTATTGAATTTATATTATTGAATGTATTCATGCACTGAATTTATATTATTGAATGATATCCATGTATTAGTTTATCAGAAAGAATGTTTTGCAAGTAGACACCTGTCTTGACTCGCTATTGCTAAATCATACTGAGCCATGTTGTCATTCATCCTACATGCAGACACTGAGACACGCTCATATCATATACAATAGAAATAGGTGGGCTTGAGGACAGAAATTAGCCCCTATTTTTGCTTGTTACAGGTTTTATACGTGTCATAAAAACTGAGATCGTGGGTCGTCAATCCAGCTGCCCGGAACTCCGCAGGAGCATAGAGGTTGTCAAGACTCTACATCTTTAGTCCCCCTCAGTCTTGGGTGGGCTAACGAAACGATCAACAGCTGGTGTTTTGTGTCAACCAAACCAAGAAGGACAGCACTTCCAAGAGATGAGTACACATTAGTACCATTTCTGTCGGCATTGTGAGCAAAATCTAAGTCAATGAAGAAAACGTGAATTAGCGTAGCAAGAGACAATAATAAGATCATGTGGATAAATTATACGTAAATAACAGAATAGCTGATAAACGTTATATCCTTAATTAACAGCACAGCTGATACATGTACTATAATTGAATAACAGCACAGCTGATATAATTTTTGTTCCTATAATTGGAAAACTTGTTGTAATATTTATTTACATATCTATATGTGGTGAAGTGGGATGTTATAAATATTTATAGGGGACTTAGTGTACTGACTGAGATCAGCTGTGAAGGTATCTATATCTATTAAAAGTAGTGTATTATAGATAACCTTACTTGCTACCACATATCTCTTTATCTCAGTCAGAATTATTCTGGAATAGTGTGATGCTACGTTATGTGTCTAGGGTATGTGTATGAAGAAGTGTAAGTCACAACAACAGACAGATAAACAATTTAATGTAATCCACTACTCTTGACAACACTGTGACACTCACATACATATAACACTCTATGAGAATATCTTAAAGGAGGCACTGATAACTTTCAAATAACAATATGTATTCATTACTGGCATGAATGAATATGTGTCCTGATTCAACTACAAGGGAATCAGGAATCACAATCAATTTAAATTACAAGTTATGTACAGAATGTATTTAATATGAATATTGTAGTGACATATATTATTACAAATGTTCTATGTGTGTCAGTTGTGTAGTAGTAAAATGAGGTAATACTGGTTTTGTTTTGTTCAAGCTCTGTTGGTATTTGTCATCATGACTTCAATAGTTTGTCTTTAGGGACTAGTATTGGCGATGTTCACAGTTCCTGATTTTAAGATAAGTAAATTCCCCTCTGAATAGTATTTTTATAAAGTTATTTCAAGATGAGGGGACATAATGTTGAGCTCAGCTGGCCAACTCTGCTTATCTTGAGTGATGGCGGCAGGAGAGGACTCCTCTGCTCGAATTCTCTTCTGGGCTCTGGAGACACCTCACTGATAGCTAAAAGGACCAAGGAGTATGCTGTCCGACACTGGATTCAGCAAATCTCTGACCAGATGCTGCTCAGTACCATCAAGACCACTGTCCCTGAAATCAAGAAGGATGTACCTTCTACTTCATAACTAATTTATATTCTCTTTTACACTGATCACAATACAGCACAAACATTGCGTTCAGAGCGTTAGGCCAACAGTCAGCTTCATCTGAAATACTTTATACCAGCATTACCATCCTTAATGGTCACTACGCCTCTGCACTTCCAGCATTATTTCTTTCTAGTCAATCATCCAGATGTCAGTGTACTGTTTGGCCATTCCATGCCGTTTTACTTCTCTCCGACACCCTCTGTTCAGGCTGGAGCATTTTAGGCTTTACCTCACGTTTGCCACTGAACTACACATATATATACAGGCATAAATCAACAATTCACATTCAATTTTCATTAAAAGATATTAAATGGTTCAAGCTTACCACAATTCATACGAATAACACAGATACGTTGATTAGCAATGAATTCTGGCACAAACTGGCACAAACTTCCATCTGCCTATGTTCCAGGCTTTTATTGAGCCAAATATATGCTGGCTTCAACGCACTGATGCTTTATCAAGCTATTTTAAACAAGTGGTCTCGAACTAACGCTCCCAAGTGTGTATATCAGCGAGACTGGCCAATGAGCCACGTTTCGACAAGTGTTTGAAAAAATGTTATCTTTTCCCGTCTCCCCTAACAACCAAGATAGTATTTATAGCCCGACCAATCGTGGTTAGGCTTTCATTTGTTGCGCTCCAATCAATTTGGAGTTTACATGGTAGGCTATTTATGTAACGTAAGGTTTTTTTCAAACACGTTATAAAAAATTTTATGAGCAGAAATGATTTTATGCTGTCAGGCACCCCCAATATTTTATTTTGGGTATAATTTATTAATTCCTGGACTATTTGCGTAACGTTTTACATATTATTTGTCAGCAAGCCCTAAGGAACCCAATTTTCCCACTTTAAAAGAGCTACGTGGCTGCGTTCAAAATATGTATTTTCTACCTCCTGTTTCGAAGATATGCTGTCTGGGTACTGTTATGTGTTCAAACGTAAACCCATCTATTGTTTTCTTTTCTAATAAGAGTCTGTTATGATTTATAAACCTAACTCTGGGAAAGGGTAGTGTATTTTATCACTGTCCGTCTGAAAAAGTTAGTGCTTGTAGACTTACACGCGTGATGCCAGCATTTGTATATCGCGCGTCGCGTGTTGCATGCGTTCCTGATTTTCAGCCCTCCCCTCTCGCTATCCTTTTGTCCATCTGTTCGTTCGTTTTGGTAACGTAATATAATTAATGTTAGGATTAATTTAGGTCATTACGCAGTCTCTCAATGTTTTTCTTAGAAATGCAGCACACGTTTCATTGAAGAAGGCGGGTAATAATACAGTAAGCTTTTATATCAACGTGAAAGCGTTACAATTTGCAGACGAAGCAGAAAACAAGGGGGATTTCGAGTACATTCTTTGTGACAGCACTGTCATTTTACCATTGCTCTTCTCTTTATTAATTTTATTTGTTAGGCTTCATATTTACCTAATAATTTATATATGTGGATTAGAATATTTCATGACACCTCCCCTCTTAAAAC
The DNA here is from genome assembly GCA_024509875.1 of Oreohelix idahoensis. NCBI lineage: Eukaryota > Metazoa > Mollusca > Gastropoda > Stylommatophora > Oreohelicidae > Oreohelix > Oreohelix idahoensis. Next base: position 280,539 of record JAMPIV010012863.1, on the reverse strand, counting down.
AGACATTATATGTCAGTCCTTTATTCTATATACACATAGAGAAATTTATTATTATTACTGGGGTTTACGGTGATTCTCATCACACGGATGGCGGCTTAAAAAATCCGCTCCCAGATTGGTTTTTCCAGATATATATTCAATGCTAAAATTATATGGAGCCAGAAGCAAAGACCATCGGAGTAACCTAGAGTTCTCATGCTTAGCCTGTGCTAAAAACGATAAAGGTTTGTGGTCAGTTTGCAACTTAAATGCCTTCCCATATAGATAAATATTGAATTTCTTTATTGCCCATATTACTGCAAGACATTCTTTTTCGCTAGTTGAGTAGTTGATTTCAGCTTTATTCAACTTTCTGCTAGCATATGCCACTGGGCTTAATTCCCCATCCAATGCATCTGATTTCTGTAGTAAAGTTGCACCTAACCCAATATTACTTGCATCCGTCCTTACAATGAATTCTTGACTTAAGTCAGGTAATTTCAAAATGGGTTTACTTGTGAGCTTTTCCTTCAATTCTTGGTAAGTCATTTCACATTGTGGTGTCCATGTAATGCGATCTGGATGTCCTTTACGTGTCAATTCAGTTAACGGTGCACATATGGAATTAAAGTTTTTGATATACTTCTGGTAGAAACCACATAATGAGACAAAGGATCTCACGTCCTTCTTGGTTTGTGGTCTCGGGGCTTTCTGTAGTTTCTCTAAGTTCTTTGGGTCAGGGGTCATGTTTCCCTGATAAACTGTGTGTCCCAAAAATTCCAATTCTTTACATCCAACGCAACATTTGGTTGGTCGGGCTGTTAAATTTGCCTCCCTAAGTCGATCAAACAGCATGTTCAGAGAGTCAATGTGTTCCTCAAATGTTTCTGTTGCTATAAGGATATCATCCATAAAAATTTGTTATACAGGGATTATTCAGAGGATCCAATAATTTTCTCATCATTCTAGAGAAGACACTAGGCGCATTCTTCAATCCAAATGGCAATCTATTAAACTCATAGTGTCCTTCTGAGGTACTAAAAGCTAGGTATGGTCTAACCTCAGGCTTTACTGGAATCTGATAGTATCCTTTACTCAGATCCACTTTTGAGAAATATTTAGCTTTATTTAGCCTGGCAAACAGCTGATTTGTATCCGGCAATGGATCCACCTGTCCTTCTGTAATAGCATTCAGTCTCCTGTAATCTATACAGAGTCTATGTTCTCCAGAGGGCTTCCTTAAGAGTACAACACCGGAACTATACGAAGACTCACTGTGCGAAATAATTCCTTCCTTCAACAGATAGTCTATCTCTTCCTTCAAAGCTTTTTCCTTAGCAAACGGAATCGAATATGGTTTCATACAGACAGGTGTGGAGTCTATGAGTTTCATATCATATTCCAATAGGTTTGTATGCCCTGGTCGGTCTGTTAACACCTCTGCATGATTATTTAGAACCTGTTGCACTCTCTCTTTCTGAGTTTTCGTTAAATGTGTACTGATTTTCACCTGTGCTGCTGTCTCACAGGGGTGTAATGGATATTCAAATGATGAAAGTGGTTCCTTTTTCATCTCCATGGCGATGGACAAGGTCAACAAGTGTGTCTCTTCCTGATGTTCTCTTTCCAAATATTTCTTCAGGAGATTCACATGATAGATTTTTTCTTTCCCCTTCTTATCTATCTTATAATTTGTTCTAGACACCTTCTCTAGAACTGTATATGGACCCTGCCATCCAATTTGTAACTTATTCTGACTCCCAGGCAAAAGAAGTAGTACTTTCTCTCCCACAGCCAAATCTCTGTCTTTCGCCTTCCTGTTATAATAGGCAGCATGTTTCTTCCTGGCTTGTTTCAAATTTTCATTGGCAAGTTTCCAGCCAGTTTTTAACCGAGTGGTCAGCTCATTCACATATTGGTATGAAGATGTAATGTTTTCCTCTGCCTTTTCATCAGTCCACGTTCTTAACAAAGCTACATATGGACCTTTAATTGTGTGGACCTATTTGTCCATGCACCGGTATGGTCTCTTCCACTCGAAGCTTTATAGTGATGATTTTTCCTCCCAGAATTATCATTCACAAAACGACCGCTACCAATTTTTCTTTTGGGGCTGTCTCCCCACTTAAAATTCTTGATGAGAGATTTCCTCTCTACATCTTCTTCCTCCAGTTTGTTTAAGTCCGATTGAGGGATTGTCGGCTTATCCTGGGGTAAGACATCCTTTTGCACTCTCCGCATAGTGGCCATTGTAAAACAGTTAAGTGAAGCTTGTCCGTGAAAAGGGGCTTCCCATTCCATTTGGTCCACTTTATCAAATCTATTTTTCCTTTTATTGTCAGGCCTGATTTTGCCCCATGGCGTGTCCAGGTCCTGATCCATGTTCCCACTTGTGGGTGTTCCCTCATGTGCTATGCTACACCTTTCTACAAAATTCTCAATGTCCCATCTTGCTTTGGGCCAATAATAATTGTGAGCCACCTTTTGAATGATGGTACCTATCTTCTCATGGTCCCCATCTGGTTTCACATGTAGGCTCCTTATTAATTCTGTTCTATATCTCTTTGGAAGAACCAGCTGTCCGTGACCATTGGATCTAGCTCCAGTCTTCCTATACATCAACTTGTTTTTCATGTAAAAATCTCCCTTGCCTGGAGTTGTATGACAAGTTGACAATTTTCTGAAACAAGGCTTGAGTGTTTTATCCCCAGCCTGTGCCTTCCTCATCTCTTCTGGAGTGGTATCCAACATAATATCCTCCTCCTGTCTTGAGGTCGACCTGACCTGAAGGGTTGCCATATACACAGGTTTCCTTCTGCAACGGTCAGTGTCATGATTGTCCATCTGACAATTCTTACACCACCTTTTTCCTTGGTTGAAAGATTTTCTTTCATCATATTTCCTTTCATCGAATTGTGGGAATTTATTTTTTATTTTCATACCGTGGCCTATCAAATTGGTGCTTACCTTTATTTTGATCCTTAGGATCAAATTTATTAAAGTTCTGTGGTGCCCTAAAGTTGTCCACCTGTTTCTTTTTATTACCTGTTACCTCTGCTTGAGCTGCTTGATACCTTTCAGCAACATTTAGCAACTCACCCAGCCTCTCTGCACCTTGTTCCATGAGAAACTTTCTCAGGTCTGGAGCCATGGACTCTCTTAGTTGCTCTATAAGGACCATTTCCTTAAGATCTTGGGTTTTCCCCAGAGAAGTCCATTTCTCCAAGTATGTCTCGATTCGTGCAGAGAACTGGTGATAGGTTTCACCTGACAGTAGTTTAGCATTCCTAAATTTTTTCCAGTAAAACTCTGCATTCTTTTCATACCTTAACAAAAGAGCCTGCTTTAGCATGTCATAATTTTCCTGATCACCTCTGCTCATTTTTGCAAAAACTTCATAAGCTGCCCCACGAAGTCCCTGAGATAACTTTAAGCTCCACCTTTCTCTCTCTAACCCATACGTGGTAGCTAATAGTTCATACCTATTTATATAGCTCTCAATATCATCGTCTTTCTCAACAAAATGATCTAAATGAAAATTCATAGCTGAGATTGAGGCTCCTTGAGTAACCGTAGCATCAGAGGCAAAGGGACTGGCACCATTTTCAGGAGCATGGCCTTGAAACTCAAACTCCCTTAGTCGTAACTCATGTTCCCTTTGTAATCTTTTATCTTCTGCTTCCCTTTCTGCAGCTAATTTCCTCTCTTCCCTTTCTGCAGCTAATTTCTTCTCTTCCCTTTCTGCAGCTAATTTCTTCTCTTTCCCTTTCTGCAGCTTGTCTTCTTTCCTCGGCTTCCAATGCTTTAGCCTCTTTGTCAGCCTCAATCTGCAACCTCTTAGTCTCAGCCTCAGCTTGCAACCTCTTAGTCTCAGCCTCTAACTTTCTTTCGGCCTCTTTTTTCTAATCTTCTTTCTTCGCGTTCAATAAATTTGTCACATTCCGTTGTGACATAGGCAACCATAACTTGCCCATCTAATCCTAACTCTTTTGCAGTCTGAACCGCAGCAGATCGAAATTTGGCCAGGTCCGCCATTGTCTATTATGTAAATTTATACAATGTCTAACCAACAATTCAATCTCTAATGGACAACACAGGCACCGTGAGCTCAACCTTATTTAATTCCACCCAAGGATACCTTTTAATTCTTATATTCCCTGAAGTGAATTACCCCCCAATATTTTTAATAGTGAAAGATTCAAAATCCCGGACGAGCCCCCAATATATGTGGTGAAGTGGGATGTTATAAATATTTATAGGGGACTTAGTGTACTGACTGAGATCAGCTGTGAAGGTATCTATATCTATTAAAAGTAGTGTATTATAGATAACCTTACTTGCTACCACATATCTCTTTATCTCAGTCAGAATTATTCTGGAATAGTGTGATGCTACGTTATGTGTCTAGGGTATGTGTATGAAGAAGTGTAAGTCACAACAACAGACAGATAAACAATTTAATGTAATCCACTACTCTTGACAACACTGTGACACTCACATACATATAACACTCTATGAGAATATCTTAAAGGAGGCACTGATAACTTTCAAATAACAATATGTATTCATTACTGGCATGAATGAATATGTGTCCTGATTCAACTACAAGGGAATCAGGAATCACAATCAATTTAAATTACAAGTTATGTACAGAATGTATTTAATATGAATATTGTAGTGACATATATTATTACAAATGTTCTATGTGTGTCAGTTGTGTAGTAGTAAAATGAGGTAATACTGGTTTTGTTTTGTTCAAGCTCTGTTGGTATTTGTCATCATGACTTCAATAGTTTGTCTTTAGGGACTAGTATTGGCGATGTTCACAGTTCCTGATTTTAAGATAAGTAAATTCCCCTCTGAATAGTATTTTTTATAAAGTTATTTCAAGATGAGGGGACATAATGTTGAGCTCAGCTGGCCAACTCTGCTTATCTTGAGTGATGGCGGCAGGAGAGGACTCCTCTGCTCGAATTCTCTTCTGGGCTCTGGAGACACCTCACTGATAGCTAAAAGGACCAAGGAGTATGCTGTCCGACACTGGATTCAGCAAATCTCTGACCAGATGCTGCTCAGTACCATCAAGACCACTGTCCCTGAAATCAAGAAGGATGTACCTTCTACTTCATAACTAATTTATATTCTCTTTTACACTGATCACAATACAGCACAAACATTGCGTTCAGAGCGTTAGGCCAACAGTCAGCTTCATCTGAAATACTTTATACCAGCATTACCATCCTTAATGGTCACTACGCCTCTGCACTTCCAGCATTATTTCTTTCTAGTCAATCATCCAGATGTCAGTGTACTGTTTGGCCATTCCATGCCGTTTTACTTCTCTCCGACACCCTCTGTTCAGGCTGGAGCATTTTAGGCTTTACCTCACGTTTGCCACTGAACTACACATATATATACAGGCATAAATCAACAATTCACATTCAATTTTCATTAAAAGATATTAAATGGTTCAAGCTTACCACAATTCATACGAATAACACAGATACGTTGATTAGCAATGAATTCTGGCACAAACTGGCACAAACTTCCATCTGCCTATGTTCCAGGCTTTTATTGAGCCAAATATATGCTGGCTTCAACGCACTGATGCTTTATCAAGCTATTTTAAACAAGTGGTCTCGAACTAACGCTCCCAAGTGTGTATATCAGCGAGACTGGCCAATGAGCCACGTTTCGACAAGTGTTTGAAAAAATGTTATCTTTTCCCGTCTCCCCTAACAACCAAGATAGTATTTATAGCCCGACCAATCGTGGTTAGGCTTTCATTTGTTGCGCTCCAATCAATTTGGAGTTTACATGGTAGGCTATTTATGTAACGTAAGGTTTTTTTCAAACACGTTATAAAAAATTTTATGAGCAGAAATGATTTTATGCTGTCAGGCACCCCCAATATTTTATTTTGGGTATAATTTATTAATTCCTGGACTATTTGCGTAACGTTTTACATATTATTTGTCAGCAAGCCCTAAGGAACCCAATTTTCCCACTTTAAAAGAGCTACGTGGCTGCGTTCAAAATATGTATTTTCTACCTCCTGTTTTGAAGATATGCTGTCTGGGTACTGTTATGTGTTCAAACGTAAACCCATCTATTGTTATCTTTTCTAATAAGAGTCTGTTATGATTTATAAACCTAACTCTGGGAAAGGGTAGTGTATTTTATCACTGTCCGTCTGAAAAAGTTAGTGCTTGTAGACTTACACGCGTGATGCCAGCATTTGTATATCGCGCGTCGCGTGTTGCATGCGTTCCTGATTTTCAGCCCTCCCCTCTCGCTATCCTTTTGTCCATCTGTTCGTTCGTTTTGGTAACGTAATATAATTAATGTTAGGATTAATTTAGGTCATTACGCAGTCTCTCAATGTTTTTCTTAGAAATGCAGCACACGTTTCATTGAAGAAGGCGGGTAATAATACAGTAAGCTTTTATATCAACGTGAAAGCGTTACAATTTGCAGACGAAGCAGAAAACAAGGGGGATTTCGAGTACATTCTTTGTGACAGCACTGTCATTTTACCATTGCTCTTCTCTTTATTAATTTTATTTGTTAGGCTTCATATTTACCTAATAATTTATATATGTGGATTAGAATATTTCATGACACTATATAAATATAAATATTTGTAAATCATATGTAAACTTACAAATTCATTACATTCCATTTTTCAACATTCACCCTTCAGCACAAGAGTAGATAGTGTATATACTAAATAAATAATAAGGAAATTGTATTTGAAGACTTGTCAATTTTATCATTGTTAAGCAAAATCTGTTTCCTTGTTTTTTTAATATCACAGTTAGTTACACAGCGGAGGTGGCACTTTATGTCGGTCTCCTCTCTACTATTGTTTCGAGATCAGATCATTCACAGCCGTAACTAATTTGTGATACCAGTAGTCCTCTCAGACACTGGGACTTCACCATTTTCTGCAGAAATTCTATTTCTGTAATTGTCAGTACTATACTGATCCTACAGCCAAATAAAACCTCTCGCCACAATTACTATACATGAACTGTGTGAGACAATCTCCTTTTTTTTCCTTGCGCGCTACTGGCGTGTGTGAAAATCTATGGCATTTCGTGTGACCACAATTCAATATTTTTACACAAGTCTTCATTATGATGAAATAAAACGGAGATATGATGATAGCTGCAGTATATGGAAAAAAAAAATAATAATAACAGTAATAATAACACGTGATATCAAACTAGAGTAAGCTAGTTTTGGTAGACAATGGTTCAGATCTACACCGAGTACACAGATATCAGCAGAGCTAATAAAGTGACCATTACATTTATACAAACACACGGACACTTTCAACTTTAACATAGTGCCTAAAACATTGACAACTGCAGCACTGACACAATTTCCAGTGTCTATAACTTCTCAGCAAAAATTATATCACCTGTAAAATCAAGTCATCATAACGCATCCCTGAAAAATATGACATGTTTGATATTCCATACTAATGTTCCGAACGGTTAACTCAAATTTTACAAAGGCCCACGGAAAGTGAGACAGTGTGTCTCTGCAAAACAGCGAGGCAGACAGGAACTGAAACTGTGTCGAAACAACAAGCAGGCTGTGTGTCGAAACTTTCGGACTCTATGCTGTTTCGAAGCATTGTTTCGACACACACACACACACACACAGTAGCCATCTTTAGTGTGCATGTCCTCTTGCTTGCTCCGAGTAAGCAGATCTTGGTTGGTGATGGTATTCGGCCAAAAGATTCGGAGAATTTTTCTTACGCATGTTCACACTCTGGGGCATATGAAATCCCAGTTCCGTCATGGCGCCAGATTTTTCAGCAATCTGCGACACTTATTTAATTTATTTTAGAAGTTTCGTCTAGTTTTGACCAGAGCTGTGGAGTCCGAGTCGGAGTTGGTAAAAAATGCCCGGATTCCGAGTCCGAATTTTAAGCCATATAACTAGAAAAATTGTAGTGGGATTTGGAGTCGTACTTATACAATTTTAGGAGTCGGAAAATTTGTTTGGCCTACTCCACAAGCTTGGTTTTGACGACGCGCTTCTTGTTCAGCCTAGACACAAGATCCTTCTGTTATATTAGGGCGTACGTTCATTGTAGTAACTGAAGTATTATTTCCGTATACAAGTTACTGAAGTTTTATTTCTGTGTACAAATTACTGAATTGGTTTTTTTTATGCTTGTGAATTAGTTACTTTGTATATTATAGTGATTGCAGTTAATTTCATGCGAAACTGTAGTGAGTTATTTGACATACGGGTCTAGTTTAGATTAATTTGTTTCAGTCTAATCGTGTTTAATAATTTTTTGGGGCATGTCCACGACTAACGCGACGATGACTTAGGGAGGTAATTATTATTATAGTTAATATTAAAAATAAAAGCCACATGTATCAAGCCACGTTGGTGGTTAAGTGATCAGACCATTTGACTTACAAGCAAACTTTCTGCGTTCGATTCCAGGCGTAGGTTTTAATTAAGGCTGGGATCTTTAACGATTAATTAACGGATTAATCGATTATTACATTTTATTTTAGCAATGTTTATATTTTTTTTTTCTTAAATGCGAGAGCATTTGTTATGTTAGAGGTTTGTGATAAGAAATTTGGCAAGTGTGGTCAATAATAATCAATTATTTGGTTGAAACTTTTCAGTATTTTGATTATATGTTCAGGATGATTTTGCCTTATAAAATATGACATAAATAAAGTCCTTAGTGATTTGAAACACATGTTATTTATGATTTTTTAAAAATAATTGATCAAATTGTTCGAAATTAATCGATTAATCTTAGATTAAAATAATTCGATTAAGATTTTTTTAGTCAACCCTAGCTCTAGTTTTAATTTATTTATGTTAATTTAGTCATCTATCTTTCGTTTTATAAACGTGCTTTTGTTAATTATAGTTTCCAAATGTCTGTGTGTGTTGACGGGCTGACTTGCTCGGCGGAAGGTAAAAGATGGACAAAAATGGAAAGGAAGGAACTAAATGCGGGCGAAATGGTGCTATTCTCATGGCATGAGAACGGAATCGCACGCCATAACTCTTTACCGTCATTTCTTGGCAAGTTATTTGCTAGTTCTGCTATATTTTATTTTGGTTTACTCTTAAAAAGATGATGTTGGCGCACGCATTTGTATTCTGGCGCTAATGTTGTAGAGAAGGCTACCACATTCCTGGACTACTTTTTATTTACGCCTTGATCACAAATAGCTACTACCCATTCAGTAGCGATGAGGTCGCAGTACGATTTGTAACACTTGTGCTAATCGGGACAAAAGGATGATATTGCGCGATACTGCGCATTGATTGGACCGGCCTGTCAGGTAGAGGAGTCTTTTACTGTGTCTTCATTCGAACCATCGACTCCTTGAACCAACACAGCTGGTACTGTCACGGTTTCACCCATCACCACACAGCGCACAACCAACCCACAAAGTTACTCTGTCGCCCACATCGCCGTGTTTTTCCGGCGTTACCACCACTACCACAAAATAAGAAACATGTGAGACCTGGGGAGAGAAAAACAGCGACAGGTCTTCGGTAGTAACTAAACAAATCCTCGACCTGTTTCGGTCGTCGTTTTATAAAATTGTTCCCTGAGTTTGTGATTGTATCCGCCAGAAGAAAGGAGATTAATGTTATATTGGTTATTGAACCTCGCCTGCGATCTTCGTTTTCTTTGTTGGTCGGTGTCTCGCCGGATTCATACATAGTAGCAGTGCTTGAAATTAACTCTGTGTTTATTCTGACAAGATTTAGTGCAAACTTGTTTGTTTTCCGTCGGTAGATTTGGGTACCTTCTATCTAATAAGCCAAACGCATTTCCGATCATTTTCGTAGTGTCTTTTATTACTGCTTTGTAGAGTTAGTTAAACTAACAAAGGGGTTTGTAGCGCAGTGGAACACTGTTATTACTTTTCTGGGAAGAAAATAAACAAATGTTGTTCTAGCGTCTAGTGATTATGTTCTTTCTTGTTCATTGCGGGCTCTAATAGAATACGGAGTCATTAAAACCACGTTAAATTAACCAATTTTAAGGTACAGTAGATTTTCTTTGAGTAGTTTTCAGACAGGTGATAAATTGAGAGCCTTTCTTCTTTGGCGCCAGACATATAATCTCACTACACGGTGCAGGTAATAACTTTAGAATGAGTTGTGGGAGTGAAGTAGCAGAAGCAGAGACTCGAAAGAGAGCCGATAGTTTTTGCACGAAAAGTGGCGGGATGTGTGTTAGGTTTATCGCCATTCTTATTTCTGTAGCTTAACCGACGTGAGTGATAGCTTACATATAACAAGACAAGTTCCAGATATCAATTATTAGATATGATAGCTAGCTTAGTGGCTTAGTATATTCTTCATGTTATGACGAGGCGTATTTAGCGTGTATAGTTTATTAGTTCGGTTATTTGGTGTCTACAAGTACAAAAAGTTATTTGCGCAGTGGATCATTGTAGTGGATTTTGATGGTATTGTATGGTGGTGTTATCACCTAGTGTGATGCGTGAGGTCAGCTGTGAAGGCTCCTGAGATAATTGTAACTGTGAATATACAGAAGGCCCTTTCGTGCTACCACTTTATGACCTCACACATATCTTTTTTTACTAATGAATGTGGTGGCTACGTTAAAATCTAGGGTACTGAAAGCAATGTGTGGTATGGACATATACACACACCCACAGATATTAAGTCTAATACTATCAATAAAATTTATAACACAATGAACTAAATTCAGCTGGTTAAATTTAGAATAGAAAATCTTTTTTTAAATTTATTTGTTCTGAACCAAGGTTTTATTTTGGCCAGAACTTATGCAAAGATTTTGAAATTTATGAATGAATGGCATGAATAAATGGCATGTTAAATGAAAGATGTTTACATATGCAATCTTCAAGATTAATTATAGTATTACTGTTCGTAATGTTAATTTTTCTGGGAAAACTATGAATGGATGTGCTGTTGGGGTGGCTTCATCCCTCCCTGTTTATGCCTACACAGCATTGTCCATTAATGATGGAAGGAAATGGGATGCTTCAGTAGTAAATTCTCTTGGGTGCTAGTTTTATGAAATTGGTGTAAGTTCAGCAGGCCAGCTAGCCTACTTAACTTTGCCAGATTTGTTCTGGTGCTGGAATCTGATGGCCCCACCTCTCCGTGCTTGAGCAATACACAGATGTTCTGTCGAAATGTACCCTGCACGGGTCCTCACTTCAATTATTAATCAGCATTTGACACCACCTTAGTGTCAAGATCGAACTCACAGCTCTGAAATAAAGTATTGGTTTTTGCTCAGAACCTTACCTAATAAGCCACTTCTACACATAACAAATTACAATAACACCACATAAACAGGGTCAGTTCTCTCTGACCAGACAGCACATCTTACCTAGTTGGTTTCGCATAGGGTAAGTTTCCCCAGTCTACAGATTCTGAAATAGGTGCATTATCTCACTGCCATAGAATAGGATAGGTGATATGATTCACTGTTCTCAACACTTGATCACCCCTTCCTAAACCTTGCTGTAGTTTATATATTGTTTGTCCCTAGACCCTGAACTAGGGCGGGGGGTCCAGAGCGAATCCTTACTTGTTTGTAAGGCTAGATTTCGATATGGCAGTATCAAATCACTCGAACATTAAACAATATTCAAAATATACAAAGAAATAATTTCAATCTTACCAGATTATGAATAAAGAACACAGAAATGCTAGCAAAACTCAGCTGAGCTGCTGGCTATAGTATGGCGTCCCTGAACTTATTTCAATTTATTTCATTTGGAAATCACCACACTTGAAATTTACTGTGTCTATCACTGGACAACTATTGAGGAATGGCAAAAAAGCTCGTCTGAGCGCGGATAATATGATTGTCTGTGGCCAATCAATGCCTTGTTTTTTTTTTAAATTCAAATTTCCTACACTAAAGTCATTTCAGTCATGCTTCAGTCAAGTATGGATTTTTATCTGTTAGTCTGTCCGTCTCTACTTGCGTTTTCACAAAAACGTACTTGATTTTTGAACCAACCTTTCTCTCCCCTCCAAAATTTTGTCGTTAAAAGTTATTTTTAGACACAGCTTCCACCAATATCCCTTCTCTTCCATGCTAAGTAGATTTGAACACCTGCGTCTCGAGGTCGCGATTTTTTGTGCAAATAGCGACACTTTTGATTCAATGCAGTCTTTCGCTGTTGTGAACAACACTGTCTTTTGTCATTATTTTCATTATTATCTATCCGTCTGTAAAATTAAAAACATATTATTTCACTGCTCAGAATGGGCCATCCGGCCAGCTAATTTTTATATTCCTAACATTAATATTAAGAAAAAGTTACTTTTTAAATTTTGTAATATTTCAAGCATCTGCGTTTAGCCGCTGAATTCAAATCAAAGGCTTGGTATCGCAAAAGCGTCCAATAAATGACTGTGGCGTATCATATCCAAGGTCCCTTCTGTCGAATTCCTTACTTTATGTCAACGTGGGGGGGGGGGGGGGGGGGGGGGGGGGGGGAACGTGACTTTTCCTCCTTGCCCCACCAATTTGCGTCCATTAACCTCGCTAGTTCAAGTACGCGTTCAGTCAGATTTTTGTCTTTTGATCCTCGTTCCGTTTTGCCTTCAAGTCTAACACCTGATGACCCGCGGCGCGGGCGATCATGTATTCCAGCAGCTTACGCATTGGTTTTTATCCTTACATTTTATCCTTTGGAGATATTTTTACGTTGTATCACTCGTTAATTTTATGACACATCTCCCCACTTGAAAACATGCCTACGGCAAGTTCCAAAACCAGTGATACACATAGATAAAATCTCTCCTCCCGTCTGCCATTACTCTAATTTTGATCACAGGGGTGCCGACTGAGGAAATCTGCACCGACATTCAATTTGCCTGGGATATATTGGATACTAAACTGATAAGGTTGAAGTAATAAAGACCACCTCAGCAATCTTGCGTTTTCATGCTTAGCCTGAGATAAGAATACGAGAGGCTGATGATCCGTCTCCACCACAAAAGTCCTACCATACAGATAGATTTGAAACTTCTTTATTGCCCAGATTAACGCTAAACATTCTTTTTCGCTTGTGGAGTATCCTTGTTCCGCCTTATTCAATTTGCGGCTTGCATAAGCGACTGGTTTCAGTTCCCCATCAGGTGAAGATGATCTTTGCAACAAAGCCCCTCCGAGTCCTACATTACTTGCATCGGTTCTTAAGACAAAGTCCTGTGTCAAATCAGGCAGTTTGAGAATAGGCCTGCTAGTGAGTTTTTCCTTTAACTCTTGGAACGCTAGTTCACATTGTGCAGTCCAAATAATTTTATCTGGAAGTCCCTTGCGAGTCAGATCAGTCAGAGGAGCACAAATAGCGTTAAAATTTTTGATGTATTTTTGATAAAATCCGCATAACGACACGAATGATCGCACGTCCTTTTTTGTTTGTGGTCTAGGTGCTCTCTGCAGTTTTTCCAAGTTCTTAGGATCAGGGGTCATGTTACCCTGATATACAGTGTGTCCCAAGAATTCCAACTCTTTGCATCCAATACAACATTTTGTTGGCCTAGCAGTTAAGTTCGCCTCCCGAAGTCTATTAAATAACATTTCTAGAGCTTCAATGTGTTCTTCAAATGTCTCTGTGGCGACGAGAATATCATCCATGAAATTCGTGATACATGGGTTATTCAGGGGATCCAACAATTTGCGCATCATCCTTGAAAACACACTCGGAGCATTTTTCAGTCCGAATGGTAGCATATTGAATTCATAATGTCCATCCGAAGTGCTAAAAGCCAAATAAGGTCTCACTTCAGGCTTCACTGGGATCTGGTAATAGCCTTTACTAAGATCCACCTTTGAAAAGTATTTTGCCTTGTTCAGTCTGGCAAATAACTGTTTTGTGTCTGGTAATGGATCCACTTGTCCTTCTGTGACAGCATTCAGTTTCCTGTAATCTATGCACAGTCTGTGTTCCCCAGACGGTTTTCTCAACAAAACGACACTAGAACTAAAAGATGATTCACTGTGCGAAATAATCCCCTCCTTCAGCAAATAATATATTTCTTCCTTCAATGCCTTCTCCTTCGCGAACGGAATAGAATAGGCTCTCATACAGATTGGGTTTGAGTCTACCAGTTTCATGTCATACTGTAGCAAATTTGTATGGCCTGGTTTATCTGTTAATACATCTGTATGTTCCTCCAGAACCTGTTGAACTCTCTCCCTCTGGTTTTTAGTCAGGTGCTTACTGACTTTTACCTGTGCTGCTGTTTCACAAGGATGTAATGGGTATTCATGTGAGGTGAGTGGTTCCTTTTGCATCTGGGTTGCAATAGCCAAGGTCAATAAGGGGGTGCTTTCCTGGAGTGGTCTGTCCAGATACTTCTTTAATAAGTTTACATGATAAACTTTCTCCTTCCCCTTTTTGTCAATTTTATAGTTTGTTCTAGACACCTTCTCTAGAACCGTATATGGACCTTGCCAACCAATTTGTAATTTATTCTGGCTACCGGGTAGTAGAAGAAGCACCTTCTCTCCCACAGCTAGTTCTCGGTCCTTTGCCTTCCTATTAAAATATGCTGCATGTTTCTTCCTGGCTTGTTTCAAATTATCATTTGCCAGTTTCCATCCAGCTTTCAAACGAGTGGTCAGTTCGTTCACATATTGATAAGATGAGGTAACAGGTTCTTCCGCCTTCTCATCCGTCCAGGTCCTTAATAAAGTTACATCTGGATCTTTAATTTATCATACTTATTTTTCATGGAACCCATCGGGTCCCGTCCATTAGAAGCTTTATAATGAGGACTTTTCTTCCTAGAATCATCACTCACAAATCGACCACTACCAATTTTTTTCTGGGGTTTGTCTCCCCACTTTAGATTGCTTATGAGAGATCTTCGCTCTCTTGTCTGTTCTTCCAGTTTATATAAGTCTGACCGAGGGATTGTCATCTTATCCTGGGTAAAATTTCTTCTTTGTACTCTTCGCATAGTGGCCATGTTAATCCATTCAAGTGAAGACTGGGTGTGAAAAGGGGGCTCCCATTCCACTTTGTCTACCCAAGTATAATTAGTTTTCCTTTCAGGCCTAAAGTTGCCCCGTGGCGTTTCTAGGTCCTGCACATATTTTCCCTTTGTGGGTGTTCCCTCATGAAATACGCCACATGCTTCTACAAAGTTTTCAACATCGACATTTACGTCGGGCCAATAGTATTTTCGAGCAATCTTTTGGCAGATGGTACCGACTTTCTCATGGTCACCATCTTTTCCAACATGTAAGCTCCTTATTAAGTTTGCCCTATATATCTTGGGAAGAACTAACTTCCGTGACCAGTGGATCTAGTTCCTGTCTTCCTATATAATAATCTGTTCTTCACAAAGTACTCTCCCTTGCTCGGAGGTGTGTGGCATTTGGGCAATTTTTTAAAACATGGCTTGAGTGTCCTATCCTCAGCCTGCGCCTTTCTCATCTCCTCTGGATGAGCATTTATAGGTTCACCTTCTTCTGTGACCTGGTCTGCACTGTCGCCATGATCACAGGTTTCTCGGGATTCCCCAAGAAGACGTATCTACACCCCAATATCAGAGGGTAGATTGGTTCATCTATCACTGCTGCTCTGATTTCTCCTTCCACATAGCGAGTTTTCACCGTTATCCTTGCGATGGGAAGTGTCATGAGTGGTATGTCCTTGGTCGCCCCTTGTATTTCCACTGTTTCTGTGGTATACTGACTTGGGTCCACTAGGCTAGACTTCACAACTGAATCATAATCCAAACCTGTATCATAAAGGCACTTTATGGTGACCCCATTACAAATAACATCCTCACAAACTGGGGGGTGATAAGGTACCTGTTGTCCATTAGGATTAACCTTTAATCTTCGCGTCCCCGACTTCATTGCAGCAATGTTTGAAGGTTTCCTTCTACAAAATTCGGTGTTATGGTTATCCTTCTTGCACCATTTACACCATCTTTTTCCTTGGTTCAACGGTTTTCTTTCATTGAACTTTTGGTCATTGAACTGTGAGTTTCTGTCGCGATAGTCATTTCTTGGCCGCTCAAAGTTTGTCCTACTTTTATTTCCCTGCTCTCTATTATCAAATTTATTAAATTGCTGTGGAGCTTTAAAATTATCTATGTGCTTCTTTTTAGCACCACTTACCTCTGCCTGGGCTGCCTGATACCTCTCAGCGACATTTAAAACCTCTCCCAACTTCTCTGCACCTTGTTCCATGAGAAATTTTCTCATGTCTGGAGCCATGGACTCTCTCAATTGCTCAATCATGATCATTTCTTTAAGATCTTGGGTCTTCCCCAGAGCAGTCCATTTCTCCAAATAGGTTTCCAGTCTAGCAGAGAATTGGTGGTATGTCTCCCCAGGCAACAGTTTGGCATTTCTAAATTTCTTACGATAAAATTCACCATTCTTCTCGTACCTTAATAACAAAGCCTGCTTTAACATATCATAATTGTCTTGGTCTTCCCTGTTCATTTTAGCAAAGACTTCATAAGAAGTACCTCTCAGTCCTTGTGATAGCTTTAAACTCCACCTCTCTCTCTCTAACCCATATGTAGTAGCTAATAACTCAAAACGTCCTAGGTACCCCTCTATGTCATCGTCTTTTTCAACAAAATGGTCTAAATGAAACCCCATAGCTGAGTTTGAGGTTCCCAAACTAGGCGTAGCATCTGAGGCAAAAGGGCTGGCACCATTTTCAGGAGCCTGGCCTTGTAATTCCAGCTCCCTTAGTCGTAATTCATGCTCCCTTTGCAACCTTCTATCTTCTGCCTCCCTTTCGGCCTTTTTATCTTCTGCCTCCCTTTCGGCCTTTTTATCTTCTGCCTCCCTTTCGGCCTTTTTATCTTCTGCCTCCCTTTGCTGTCGTTTGTCTTCTGCCTCAATCTGCAGCCTCTTAATTTCTCTATCCGCCTCTAACCTCTTCTCTTCAGCCAACCTTTCAGACTCTAATTTTCTTTCAGCCTCTTTTTCTAATCTCCTTTCTTCCCGTTCAATATATTTATCACATTCAGCCGTTACGTATTGAATTAAAATCTGACCATCCATTCCCATCTCCTTTGCGGTCAGCACAGCAGCTGATCTAAATTTTGCTAGCTCCGCCATACTTTCTAAACAATATAATAATATACAAAATAAATCTCTAACCAGTAAATACACTAAGTACTTCTTATGACTATAGTCTAACTAATTCTAACTAACCAGTTAACTAATTAATTATTACTGGCTGTGAAGATTCACCAACTTCTAATTGCCCTTTTAATTTAAAGGGACACTTTTAATTTTAAGGGAATTTTACAATTTTGTTCCCCTAATTTTATTTCTCCCACCAGGAGATCCTTATATTACTGTTTATGCTAAATATCCCTAGACAAGACCCCAATATATGTAGTGGATTTTGATGGTATTGTATGGTGGTGTTATCACCTAGTGTGATGCGTGAGGTCAGCTGTGAAGGCTCCTGAGATAATTGTAACTGTGAATATACAGAAGGCCCTTTCGTGCTACCACTTTATGACCTCACACATATCTTTTTTTTTACTAATGAATGTGGCTACGTTAAAATCTAGGGTACTGAATGCAATGTGTGGTATGGACATATACACACACCCACAGATATTAATTAAGTCTAATACTATCAATAAAATTTATAACACAATGAACTAAATTCAGCTGGTTAAATTTAGAATAGAAAATCTTTTTTTAAATTTATTTGTTCTGAACCAAGGTTTTATTTTGGCCAGAACTTATGCAAAGATTTTGAAATTTATGAATGAATGGCATGAATAAATGGCATGTTAAATGAAAGATGTTTACATATGCAATCTTCAAGATTAATTATAGTATTACTGTAATGTTAATTTTTCTGGGAAAACTATGAATGGATGTGCTGTTGGGGTGGCTTCATCCCTCCCTGTTTATGCCTACACAGCATTGTCCATTAATGATGGAAGGAAATGGGATGCTTCAGTAGTAAATTCTCTTGGGTGCTAGTTTTATGAAGTTGGTGTAAGTTCAGCAGGCCAGCTAGCCTACTTAACTTTGCCAGATTTGTTCTGGTGCTGGAATCTGATGGCCCCACCTCTCCGTGCTTGAGCAATACACAGATGTTCTGTCGAAATGTACCCTGCACGGGTCCTCACTTCAATTATTAATCAGCATTTGACACCACCTTAGTGTCAAGATCGAACTCACAGCTCTGAAATAAAGTATTGGTTTTTGCTCAGAACCTTACCTAATAAGCCACTTCTACACATGACACATTACAATAACACCACATAAACAGGGTCAGTTCTCTCTGACCAGACAGCACATCTTACCTAGTTGGTTTCGCATAGGGTAAGTTTCCCCAGTCTACAGATTCTGAAATAGGTGCATTATCTCACTGCCATAGAATAGGATAGGTGATATGATTCACTGTTCTCAACACTTGATCACCCCTTCCTAAACCTTGCTGTAGTTTATATATTGTTTGTCCCTAGACCCTGAACTAGGGCGGGGGGTCCAGAGCGAATCCTTACTTGTTTGTAAGGCTAGATTTCGATATGGCAGTATCAAATCACTCGAACATTAAACAATATTCAAAATATACAAAGAAATAATTTCAATCTTACCAGATTATGAATAAAGAACACAGAAATGCTAGCAAAACTCAGCTGAGCTGCTGGCTATAGTATGGCGTCCCTGAACTTATTTCAATTTATTTCATTTGGAAATCACCACACTTGAAATTTACTGTGTCTATCACTGGACAACTATTGAGGAATGGCAAAAAAGCTCGTCTGAGCGCGGATAATATGATTGTCTGTGGCCAATCAATGCCTTGGTTTTTTTTAAATTCAAATTCCTACACTAAAGTCATTTCAGTCATGCTTCAGTCAAGTATGGATTTTTATCTGTTAGTCTGTCCGTCTCTACTTGCGTTTTCACAAAAACGTACTTGATTTTTGAACCAACCTTTCTCTCCCCTCCAAAATTTTGTCGTTAAAAGTTATTTTTAGACACAGCTTCCACCAATATCCCTTCTCTTCCATGCTAAGTAGATTTGAACACCTGCGTCTCGAGGTCGCGATTTTTTGTGCAAATAGCGACACTTTTGATTCAATGCAGTCTTTCGCTGTTGTGAACAACACTGTCTTTTGTCATTATTTTCATTATTATCTATCCGTCTGTAAAATTAAAAACATATTATTTCACTGCTCAGAATGGGCCATCCGGCCAGCTAATTTTTATATTCCTAACATTAATATTAAGAAAAAGTTACTTTTTAAATTTTGTAATATTTCAAGCATCTGCGTTTAGCCGCTGAATTCAAATCAAAGGCTTGGTATCGCAAAAGCGTCCAATAAATGACTGTGGCGTATCATATCCAAGGTCCCTTCTGTCGAATTCCTTACTTTATGTCAACTTGGGGGGGGGGGGGGGGGGGGGGGGGGGGAACGTGACTTTTCCTCCTTGCCCCACCAATTTGCGTCCATTAACCTCGCTAGTTCAAGTACGCGTTCAGTCAGATTTTTGTCTTTTGATCCTCGTTCCGTTTTGCCTTCAAGTCTAACACCTGATGACCCGCGGCGCGGGCGATCATGTATTCCAGCAGCTTACGCATTGGTTTTTGTCCTTGCATTTTCTCCTTTGGAGATGTTTTTACGTGGTACAGTAGATATTAGAAAGAAGCAATCCATTTTTTTTGGGCTTGTTATGAGAAGAATAATGCTGAAATGATTCGTGATACCAGGAAAGATTGTAGGAAAAAGAGACAGAGGAAAACAAAGAGAGCAAATACTGGACAGTTTGACATTTTGGAATGGAAAGAAATCATCAAATGAACTGACAAATAGAACTTGGAAACAGGAAGTTGTAGAGACACATGATCCCCTACGCCACTAGACGTGATACCCGAAGAAGATTTTCTGTGAGTAGTGTTTAGATAGGTGTTAAACTAGGAGCCTTTTTTCTTTAGTGGCAGAACACAAATGATCTAACTGCCCCGCTCATTTGATAACTGTATAACAGTAGATCCCAACCTTTTTCGATTCCAGTATCCCCTTGGATTTTAGTAAACCTTCCCGTACCCCCCTATTCATTATTAGGGGAAATAAATTATACAGTTTACCATTCATATGCACTTAAGAAAATAAATAGACGAATGATTTTTCGTAAAGAAAACTTTATTCGGTACATAATAATACTCTTAGTTTAAGGAAGTTGGGCGACCGCAGCTGAAGTTCAAGGATGTTTGCAAGAGAGACATGAGGGCACTGGACATAAATCCAGATCGTACCAAGTGGCGATGCTCTCTACGGCGCCACCTCAGATCGGGCGAAAAGAAGCTTTCACGGCAAGGAGAAGAGAGAAGAGAACGTCGAAAGGAACACGAGGAAAATAAGCAGCTGAGGTCTGTGACCTCCAGGGCGCATTCCCATAGTCAGCTATGACTTAATAGGCTATTATAAGAAATTTTTTAAGCGATTATCATAACACAGTCATATAAATTAGCGAGACCCTTGATTCTGTTTCTTAAAAACCAACAACAATTTCTATTTGGTACAGTTTTTTTTTTTTAATACCAACATATCCTTCTGTGCCACGCGTATGTTTCTTGTTTTTGGTTTTATTGAGAATAGGTTTTGCCGTTCTCTCTCCAATCCACAACTTTTTCCATAAACACTATTACTTTTGGAATATTTCCCAAAAATGTGCTTATCCAATACCATAATTCCCGCCGTAAGTACGTCGGTCGGTCGGTCACATCATGCACACCGTCATTTGCGCACTTTTCTATTTTCGAGAGAGTACATTAACTTTCAACCCACAGCTAAGGGGGTGCAACTGTGGTTGAAAGTTAGGTGATAATTGTATTGTTTCCCTTATATGAACAGTTTGATTATGGAAAGTCAAGATTTTAAAAGATGCACGAACAATTACGAGACATGTTGTCATAAAATAAATGTTAGTTATTTAATCAATTTACGGTCCATTAGAACATTATCACTGCTCCACATGTCATTTAGGAAGGTTACTCCATGTCTTCATATTTAATACATCCATATAATTTTCACTACAAATATCTAATGACTATCGCCTGCAATGAAATGACCACAGTAGTGATAGTACCGTCTGTAATACATGTAACAGAAACAACACACTATAATTAATAACCTGTCAATTTCGACGGGTTATTGCTAGTTTACCTAATATTCTACGTACCCATTGACAAGCTTCGCGTACCCCCTTGGGGTACGCTAAACTCAGGTTGGGAACCCCAGGTTTAGAATGAGTTTTGAAGTGAAGTAGCAGAAGCAGAGATTCGAAAGAGGTCTGATAGTTTTAGCACGAAACTGACGTGATGCGTGTTAGGTATATCGCCATTCTTATTTCTGTAGCTTAACAGACTTGAATGATAACTTGCATAGAACGAGAAACGTTCCATGTAACAGTTAGTATGTGTCATAGTTGACTTTGCGATTTAGTACTCTCTTCTTGTCATCACTTGTTCCACTGGTATTTGTAAATCCTATATTATAGTCACTGAAATTAATTTTACTTAATAAATTATTTTGCATGTTATAGCGTCTGAAGTTATCTATCCATTTTGGAGTGAGTTGTCTTTATAGGTCTTGATTACAATTACTGAAGTTGTCACACTGCATTTTGGACTGACTTTTGTCTGCTTAATGAAAATTATGTTATTGCTCAGCTGTCACTTAAAGCGTTGTTTCATTAGAAACGGTTCTTTGCGGACAGTCAGTGATTGGCACATGCCAAGGAGAAAGATCTCTGCATGTCATATCGTCATAAGTCTTCTGCAGAGTTCTTCATGAAGGACAAATTACAGAACCGTTTGGGATTAGAACGGGAGTGCGACAGGGATGCCTCTTCACTCCATTTCTTTTCTTACTAGCAATAGATTGGGTTATGAAAACATCGACATCACACAACAGAAATGGAATCCAGTGGAATCTGACTAAGCAGCTTGATGATCTTGATTTTGCAGATGACTTGGCTCTTCTGTCCCATAACCATAATCAGATGCAAGACAAAATAAAAATACTCTATGAGAGATCACAACAAGTGGGCCTGAAAATACACGGGAAAAGACAAAGATAATGAGAATAAATGCAAGAAATGATAACAAGGTTGAACTTGAAGAAACACCACTAAAAGATGTAGAATCGTATACATATCTTGGCAGCAATATAGACAAAGTTGAAGGGACAGAAAATTATATCAAAATAAGAATACAAAAAGCAAGAGGAGCTTTCATTGCTTTGGTAAACTAAGGTAGATCAAGAGAAATCAAGTCTCACGAAAATAAGAATCTTCAACTCAAATGTTAAGTCAGTCCTATTGTATGGCTCTGAAACATGGAGAAGAAAAACAACAACCACAAAGCTACAGACTTTCATAAATGAGTGCTTGCGTAGAATAGAAGGATTGAAATGGTATGACAAAGTCACAAATATGGAACTGATGACAAGAACCAGACAAGTGCCAGTGGAACAAGAGATGAGAAGAAGACGCGGGCGATGAATAGGACACACGTTGAGGAAACATCTCGATAGCATGGTGGACCAAAAAACACACGGAGAAGAGAGCTAGATACTGAAGTTAAAACGATGAGGAAAACATGGAATGAACTTGAGCGGATGGCACGTGACAGGAGGACTTGACATTTGTTTGCTGAAGCCTGTGCTCCCTGGGGAGATAAAGGGTGTTGATTGATTTAAGGAGAAAGCTATTACCAGGGATGTCTTTACGTGATGCGGTGCTGCGAACGAAGCAGCTGCACTTAGATATCATCAGCTGTCGTCTCTACATGGATGATCGGCTACAATGGATTTCCAACATCTTCTGTGTTTTGTCGCGATGGCGCATTCTGGTAGACTCTTTCCTGTCCCATCTCTTGATGCTATCTTTCCACTTATATAGCGCTCTGTCTTCCTTTTGCATGTCTTCTTTAACTCTTCCATCCGTTATGGTCCTCAGCAAGTTTTTATGTCTTTTTGTACCTCCTAAATAGTTTAAGGCAGAGGTTTTCAAACTTTTTTGGTCCGCGGCTCCCTTGACCTGTGCATAAATCACCGCGGCTCCTCTCTGTACTATATATTATATATAAGGAATTGTACCCAAAAAGATATTAATGACTTCTGAATGTGCATATTTTACACCATCATCCGCCATGATGACATCAGAGTTAGTGATCAGCTGTTCGTAACATAGACCTGCTCTGGAGTTTTATGGTGCATTTGTCAATAACTTCTAGTACCTAATGACACGTATTGGTACATGTAATAATACCTCGGCGCAAACATGTCGTCCTACGAAGATCTATATTTATTGATGGACCTTGGCTCATAATATCGAGCCCCACACTTTTCCCAAGCCACGCGACGCCTTTAGCCGAGGGCCGCGACGCCCCTGGGAGCCGCGAAGCACTGTTTGAAAACCTCTGGTTTAAGGTTAAAAAAAAAGGATCCCGTTACACGTCTATTGAGTCATATTGGGAATTGTTAGGCCGATATTTTCTTGACCATCGGCACGCTAGGGGTGATGTGGTCAGCATCACGCCGGCCGCCTTAACCTTCCCAGAGTTGCTCTGGTACCCAATTCATGAGGCTGGGTCGACCGCAGAGCCGTTTGCGGTCTAAAAAAAATCCCACCTCAACTGGGGATCGAACCATGGACCACCGAGCTAGGAAGCCAGTGCACTAACCACTGTGCTACAGCAGCTCCCTAAATAGTTTAGCTGTCTAATTTTGACCTTTTTCATTAATTCCCGTTTAAACATATTTGTTTTCTTCTCTGTCCATGAAATGCGCCACATTCTTCTATCAACTTAGATACTAGCAGGTTGCAAGGGGCTCGATAATGACAAACTGTATTTATAAAACCAAAGGAAGACACATATTATAGAGTCTGAAAGGAAATGAGAAAGAGAAAAGGGGAGGGAGAAGACACTTTAAAACATTGGTGTTAATTATCCTGTTTGAAGATATTATTAGTTTCAAGAGTAGAACAAGTGTACACATAAAGTAATTCATGCCAGTAATTAGTTACAATTTCAATTAACAAATTATAAGTTAAACAATAATTGAGAGCTTCGCTAGTAGGGCAGTGTAAATTCATATTTTAAAAAATATTTACATGTAATCACTGTGCTATAGGGTTAAATTATGTACGCACGTGATTTTTAATTAACTGTTTTAATTAAAAATCATAAGCAAATACACTCAGTGACGATGGATCAGAGAGAAGACATCACGCAAATATTTGTTATATACAAACAATCATTAGATTTAAACGAAGTTTTCAAAAACCGTTTTGCTTTTCAGTATGCATTTACATGAACGCGCGCGCGTGTGTGTGTATAATATATATATTTATATATATATATTATATATATATATATATATATATATATATATATATATATATATATATATATATATATATAATATATATATATATATATAAGTTAATGTAATCGATTATATTTGTTAACAATCGATTATTTGATAAAAACAAATTTAATCAGTTATTCCATGTTTTGCCATCTTTATGTTTTTGCTTAAATACGAAAGCATTCGCTGTGTTAGAGGTTTGTGAAATGGAATTTGGCAAATATGGTCAATAGAAATAAATTATTTGGTTGTAACTTTTCAGTATTTTGATTATATGTCAGGACTACGTTGCCTTATAAAAAGAAAAAAAATTGAAAACAAAGTCCTTAGTGATTTATAAAAAAATCTCTCTTTTTTTTTTTTTTAAAGGAATTTAGCAATTTGTTCGAAATTAATCAATCAATGTTGGATTAAAGAGATTCGATTAATCGATTAAGATTTTTTAGATCAATACCCCCCTAATATATATATATATATATATATATATATATATATATATATATATATATATATATATATATATATATATATATATATATATATATATATATATATATATATATATATATATATATATATATATATAACCCACAGGGGCTTTTATTTTGATTATGACATGTCAAGTCACTCAGCTTTATAATCTTTATAAAGCTTTATAAATTAGCCCCGTGTCGTTCCCATGGGTCTCTAAGGAGACAAAGAAATAATGGGATTACTTATCCTTCAGCGCGATGTAGGAGGTGACTAGTATGAGGTTGCTGCGTGGATTTGGCAGCCACATCATATCAAACTAATTGCTACAGACATCAACAGTACAAGTGCACATGCACGCTTTGGTGCACGCTTCCTGTAATGGGACCAGCTGCAGTGTTGGCCCCAACCTATATTCTATCTATATATAAAATCCCAGCTTTTTCTGTCAGTGCGTAACGCTAAGGGATGCAACATTGGTTGAAAGTTAGACATTAATTGTATTATCTCCCTTATATGACTCTCCCGAAAATAGCAACACTTACCAAAGAAGAATGCGCAAATGACGGAGTGCACAAAAATATATTTATAGAATGTGTGATCCCGTATACACACATTGGGATCCTCGCTGCTGCTACGTAGTTCGTGTACTGTGGTGATGCACAGTGGTTTAAAAAAAATACTTTTGAATAAGTACAATTGCAGTTAGGTATTGGTGATTTTGAATTTAATTCCCGTCTTATGACGGGCTTTTACACTAGTGTGCTTCATAAGGAACGAAAAATAAAATGTCTATATGAAACGTAGGTAAAGGATCCCGTTACACGCCCATTGAGGCATATTGGGAATATGGTGTTAGGCCCATATTTTCTTGACCATCGGCACACTAGGGGTACATCACTAGGGGTCAGTATCACGCCGGCCGCCTTAACCTTCCCAGAAGTTGCTCTGGTACCCAATTGGGGCTGGGTCGACCCAGGAGCCGTTTGTGGCCTAAAAAAATCCCACCTCATCTGGGGATCGAACCATAGAACACTGAGCAAGGAAGCCAGTGCACTAACCACTATGCTACCGCGACTCCTTATATGAAACGTACAAGGGGATTGACATAAGTCTTGGGCCTGACCATGAAGGAGTCACAGGAGGAAGATGAAACTTGGCATATTTAATGTTCATCATATTTGCACTGCATGTGTGAAGTACGTGTTTGTTTCTTCAATGGGTTTTCCCGCTACAGTGCACGGCGCAATGTACCCTATTGACCGGATCTGCTGCTCCAAAGATTTGACAAAACAATGGAAAAGAAGGAGTCCAGAGCTGTGATAAAATTTATGATGTTTCAGGGAAAAACACCTACAGAAATACACAGGGAGATGGAACCAGTGTTTCGTGATTCTTGTCCTTCATATACTTCGATAAAAAACTGGTGTCAACAGTTTAAGTGCGGCCGCTCAAATGTTGCTGATCTGCCAAGATCTGGTAGACCAGCCTCAGAGTGCAACGATAAAAATGCAACAAGAGTGAAGAAAATCATTGACCAGGATCGAAAAATGACAATTGTGGAGATAGCTAGTAGAGTAAAACTAAATGAAAGAGAAAAGTGTGTGCATGCTGGGTTCCGCGACTGTTGACACGTGAACAGAAGCAAACGAGGGTAAATTGCTGTCAACAGTTGCTCAAAAAGTGTCAGTCAAAAAATTTTTTGGAGACCATG
Organism: Oreohelix idahoensis; assembly: GCA_024509875.1. NCBI lineage: Eukaryota > Metazoa > Mollusca > Gastropoda > Stylommatophora > Oreohelicidae > Oreohelix > Oreohelix idahoensis. The sequence goes on along the minus strand of JAMPIV010012863.1, from coordinate 253,952 downwards.
GTGACAGTAGATGAGACTTGGGTACACCATTATGACCCCGAATCCAAAATTGCCAGCATGCAATGGAAAACCCCGGGCTCCCCAACACCTGTCAAGCCGAGAGCGCAGAAATCTGCAGGAAAAGTGATGCTGACTGTTTTTTGGGACGGCAAATGTGTCCTTTTGAAAGATTATCTGCCTCATGGCAACACAGTTAATGGACAGTACTATGCTGATCTTCTCACCAAACTAAGAAAGGTTGTAACCAGGAAACGATGGATAACGCGCACTCAAAATCTTCTTTTGCTTCAAGACAACGCGCCCTCTCACAAAGCACGGCTTGAGCAGCTAGCAGCCAACGATTTGAATATTGAAATTCTTCCACACCCACCATATTCTCCAGATTTGGCTCCATCAGACTTTTTTCTATTCCCAAATCTTAAAAAACAGCTAAAAGGAAATCATTTTGACAGCAATGAAGAGGTTATACTGGCATGTGATGACTGGTTTAGTTTGAAAAATAGGGTGTTCTACTCCCAAGGTCTTTTCAAGGTCAAGCAGAGATGGCAGAAGTGTGTCAATTCAGACGGTGGCTATATTGAAAAGGAATAAACACTATACAAAATTTCAGCTCTCTGTGACATGTCCTTCATGGTCAGGCCCAAGACTTATGTCAAGCCCCTTGTACTTTCCTCATTTTCCACGCGACAAACACTGTAATAAAACCGCTGTAACTCATTTCAGACGCTACCGCCTTCTCGATAGACAAAAGACCCTCACCTGTCAACCCCTCCTGGGACATTCTACTTTTTGGAGCGTTCAGCAGCTGCCTGACAAAACAGTAAGTGACCGTTACGCCTAGTGGCGCCGTGTAGTCAGCAACAAACTTTCCCCAAGCTTTCTCCGTTTTGCGTGGTCTGTGGCCATCATTCCTGTGGTTTTTTAGCAACTCCGAATATCTTAAGTAACGGAGACTGTGCGTTCCGAAGTTGCTATATCTTTTAAGTTATAAACACGACAGATCTCGTATTCCTGACTATTCTAATGGAAGGATTCGAAATTCCACCGCTAATTTGCCACGTGATTTCATGAAAAGACGCAGTGTTTGCTTCAGTTTAAAAAGGGGATAAGTCTTTGTAAGTGAAATAAGGCGTAAGGGATTTTGCTGGTCAAATATTTTGACAATCCGTTTTCATTCTTCAGCAGTCGTTGTGCGGAGTTAAGGATCGAGAACTTCAAAGTTGAGCCCATCTGTTGTTTTGTTTGGTGTATCTAGGCTTAGGCTCTACTTATAAACCGTAGATGTGTATCTAGGCGTAGGCCCTACTTTTAAATCGTAGATGCCAGTTAGACAGCTGGTAATGTCACTGGTCGCCGCTTAGTCGGTCTCGGGGGACATTTCGATGTTTTCACAGGTCGGGTTGGGTTGTTTGTTGAATCGTGAAAAAAAAAAAAATCAGGAGATGTATCATAGTTATCAGTGTTCGAGTGTATTTTCCGAATTAAACACGCGCAGGCCGCCTCACAAATGTCAAGAGAGAAATGGAGAAAATGAAGATAGGTTGAAGTGAGATGGACAGGTGCAGGCATAAACCAGTCATCATGATCATAATATTTATTTACGGTCATTGCAGAGTATGGGAGCCACCTGAAGCTGGTCAAATTGTAGGAAGCCTGCACTAAGCAGTCACTTTTTTTTTTTTATTAATGTGTTTGCTACTTCATTTTGTAGCACGCCCCTTTCAACCATCTACCATGTACATGGATTTGTTGGTTATATCAGGACGTGTTTCTTTTATTGTAATATGTTTTTGTTTGTCTTTATTTTATATTATATTATCTCTAGTCGGTATTTTTCCTTTTGTAGTTATAGTTCAACATGGTTTTTAAAAAAAATTCCAATATATGCTATTTTCTAAGTTAGTATGTTTTTGATTTTTACTGGATGGTTTAATTGGTTAATCTGTATGTTTCTGGGGCGAGTCTTTCACCAGTTTGGACTACTGGTTCAATTCCTTATTTGATTTTTATATGTTAGCTTTAGTTTTTGTAATATAGTTCTCAGATAATATAATAGAAAAGCTTTCTCAGATAAAATAATAGAATAGTGTTCACAGACAGAGACGTACTTAAAGTATTTGGCCCCCTGGGCGGATCTTACCTTTGACGCCCCCCTTTTCCCCAGTAGACAAACTGCAAGTATATTTTTAACAGTAAGCACTGTCATAATAATGTCCGATGGCACCTTGCTCTTGACTGTTACCCGGGACGGACCGCACCCCTCGCATCCTCCTAAGTACGCCACAGTTCTCAGGAAGTGACCAGCGTATACAAGGATTGAGGTTTTAATCCTGGACGAACATTCTGGAGCAGTCAAAAAGATTTTGGAATTTATGATACAAAGTTTTGCTATTCAAACTGTGGAGGAAACCAACACATGTAAGCAGGGGCGGACTGACCGGGATCTGGGCCCCCGGGCAGTAAAGGTCATTGGCACTAATAATCCATCCGACATAATGATACTTGTTTGTCGCATGGGCTATTACTGATGTGGGTCTTTGGGGACTGCCTGATTGCCCGACCGCACAATCTGCCTGTGGATGTTAATTTACGCGTCAACATCTATAACACAGAAGATGATGTACGAACATTTTATAATGATCTAGAAATGGCTGTGGCCCACATGACATCACTGAGAGATAATATGACAGTAATTAGTGGCATTACAGAGATCTGCTGTAATCGTTCATCGTCCGATTGACGTAGTGGTTAGAGCGCTGGTCTCTCGCGGCAAAGGTGCTGGGTTCGATTCACGGTAATGACACGCTGCAGTCTACCCAGCTGTAAATGGAGACCTGACTTTGCTTTCCAGTTAGGGAAAGAAAAGGCAGCGATGAAGGAAACTGGTCATCCCACCTCTCGATGCGAGTACGGATCGAAGAGGGAAGGCAAACCCGGTCCCCAAAAATGCCGTGCTGAAGTCGGATGTGTCGACCGAAAGGTGCAAATATCACAGCTACGGCGTAAACAGACACAACGCAACCACCGTCCTTTTCAGGGCGAACGAGGAAGAAGAAGAAGAAGGACCTAGTATAGTGAAGTCTGTAACGCTTCACTCCCCTATGGCTATATCTGCTATGAGACTACGTTTGCTTTACTATAATCTTTACGGAATTTAGTGCCAAAGTAGGGAAGGAACAAGTTAAAAATGTTGTGGGCAATTACGGATTAGGAGTTAGAGAAATGAGAGTGAAGATAAATTAATAGAGTGGGGAAAAGTGCATATTTTTTATTATAGGAAACACCTGGATGAAACAATTTTCGAAAAGTTATGGAGATTTCTCCTTCTTCCTTGTTCGCCTCTCATGGTGGTGTGCGTTGCACTAAGTTGTGCGCCTTTCGGCCCAGTACATCTGTCTTTAGCATGCATTTGTTCGGGACTGCTTCCCTAGTCTTTGGTTTTCCGTGACCTCCATGCAACGCAGCAGTTGTTTGTCATCAAAGTTGTCTCTCCTAGGAAAGCATGTCTTTCAGGACTAACGAGTCTTTCCTACCCTGGTTTGTGTGAAGTTTTCATTCTCTTAGGTAGATGACCAACCCAAGACTATCATGCTCCTCCTGCACTGATTTTTGTGTGTGCAGGGTTTACTCCCTGACTTTAGGTTTACCAGGGTGAGTTCCCTGGGCATGCCCTTGGTGGGAATTTCGGACATGTCTACATGCCGGTGGGCCCAAAGTTTCCACACCTAACAGGGGAGCATGCTTCTCTAAGGGGTTTTTGTAGGCCCCCCCCCCCCCCCACCCACCCATAGTCTATTGTTTTACCCCATAGACTCTGGGGACCAGTTATTTGGCGCCAGTGATTCCGTCAGAGCCGTGTTTGCAACAGCAGGGGGCACCACGAGCAGGAACGGTTGGCTTGGTTGAAATAGTCTATGTATTCGCGCAGGCGTTACACTCTATTTAGGAAAGACCTGTCTTGTCTACACTCTCCCAAATATAGAGCTTTAAATGCCCGTATAGTAAAACGTTTAATGAAACTGATAATATACTCATCAACAAAAGATTTAGGAGTGCGTTATTATCAGCAGTGAATAAAGCGAGGAGCTGGCCATAATAGTTATCACATAGATGAAACAAAAATGCAGTTAAAGAAAACTAACCGAAAGGTTACATACAGCAAGTAACCGAAACGTTACGAACAGCAAGTAACCGAAACGTTACGAACAGCAAGTAAACGAAACGTTACGAACAGCAAGTAACCGAAAGGTTACATACAGCAAGTAACCGAAACGTTACGAACAGCAAGTAACCGACAGGTTACACAGCAAGTAACCAATACGTTACGAACAGCAAGTAACCGAAACGTTACGAACAGCAAGTAACCGAAAAGATACGAACAGCAAGTAAACAGTAACTGTGGCTATCTCCAAGAAAATCATTATTTCCTCTGCCCTCCTTGGGGAGCCTGGAGCTACCTCTGCAGCTTTTGACCTTGCATCAGGCATTCACATGCTCTTGTAGCGGTGGTTTATGTGGTAGTTTGTGTTGCATGATGAGGCTGCCATCTTCCACGCACTACCTCAAATCAGTCAGCTTGTACGATATTGTTTGTGGGTGCAGTCGTCCTATTTTTCCTGTGCCTTTTCAGAGACCATCTTCCATCCTTACCCCCATTGTTCCCATGGTAAACTACACGGGGCTGCAAGTTTTTAAAAATAAAAATTTCCCTCGTTTTGGTGAGGCCCATACCCGTTCAACCAAGTCGGTTATATTAGGGCGCATGTATAAAAGACCTTCTGGTCTGATAAAAAGTGGCTCCAAGTAACTGATCGCAACTAAATGCAGAATAATGATTAAAAAAAGATAAAGGATCCCGTTACACGCCCATTGAGGCATATTGGTAATATGGTGTTAGGCCCATATTTTCTTGACCACCGGCACACTAGTGGTGATGTAGTCAGCATCACGCCGGCCGCCTTAACCTTTTCAGAGTTGCTCCGGTAGCCAATTCATGAGGCTGGGGTCGACCCCAGAGCCGTTTGCCGTCTAAAAAATGCCACCTCAGCTGGAGATTGAACCATGGACTGCCGAGTTAGGAAGCCAGTGCACTAACCACTGCGCTACTGCCGCTACTGAATAATGATTAACGAAACATTGAACAAACACACACACACACACATACACACACGCAGTTTCAAATACTTTTTTCATCTTCGCTTTAATAGGCAGGTAGTCAGCTTATTTGTGACAACGTTTTTGTTTAGCTGTAAATAGCTCTGTGTGAGCTTTTCTGGGTCTTGTCCCACCTTCTACCCATCCCCACTGTCAGTTAGATGTGGATTGCGGAAACAGATCTAATTAGGAAGCAGGTTAAATTAAATAAAGGTATTTCATGGTGTGTTTTCAGCCAAAGATCAGTATGTCACAGGTTAAATTGACTATACACTATAGATTTTCCCCCTGTGCTTACGTTCCGAAAATTTTGTCGTGGACCTGCTGTAAGATTGGTCGTGGGTCAGTCGTTAACTTACTGTAAATTACTTTGCATCTATTTGCTGGATGTGTGTGCCTTTCCAATGTTTTCATCTTTTATTCGGATCTGGATAAGTGAAAGTGCCTCATGACGGGCCCGCCGTACGTGAGCGGGAAGACATCCCCGGCCCGCGCCGCTCATCCTTCACCAGAAGCAACATTCACGACTTTGTACCAGCTGTCCTTGGCTTCAGTCCTGCCATGGCTGGAAGCTGGAGGGGAACGGACGCTGAAGAAGCTCAACACAATCACTTCGAACAGCAGCAACGGCGGGAAAAGTGGAGGTAGCAGTGTTAGATCGCAAAGTATCACATCAACTGTTTTAGCAGGAGCCGCTTCTAATACACATGATAGCAGACTTAACACCCTGGCAGCAAATTCTTCTTCGACAAACCCAATTGGGAGCATTAACAGTAGCAACAGCAGTGGCATACGCAGCAAAATTTACAACATCCAGCTGCCGGTTTTATACTCAGGTCGAAACGTAAGACCATATGGATCATTCAGTTCAGGCAGTGGCGGAATTGGCGGAGGTTCGAGCGGTGGAAACTTAGCAATGACCTCTCCAGGAAGTGAATGTTCATCTAGTTTGCCGGTCCCGTTACCAGCTCACAGCACGCTCCATCTATCGAGTCTTGGATCACAGACTTGCAGTCAAGGATATCATGAACCGTCTTTAGTGGTCAGAGGGTGAGTCAATCTACATGTTCTTTTCCCGTTTACATTGTTGTATCGCTTCCTGTCCTACTTCCCCCCCCCCCCCCCCCCCCCCCCCCCCACCCCCCCCCCTCTTCCCCAGCACAAAAATGGGACAACCCATCATTAAACTGGATCATGGATATGATTGAAGTTACATTATTAGAAGAGAACTAGAGATATAAATGAAAACGATGAAGACTTGACTTTGATCCACTGTCACTGAGCGTCAGCTCTTGGTGACCAAACGATGAGGAAGAAATGGAAATACTTGACCTTGATGGCTCGCGACTTGAGGGCAAGTGTTTTTTTTTTTTTTGAAGGCCATGCTCCTTGGGAAGCTAAAGGATGTTGATTGATTTATTCCCCACACAGCAGACGTCTACAACAACACGCGCCAATTCGTCCTTCAGCCATCAGACCAGGTCTTTCTGTGTCGCCCACATAATGTTCACTTCGGTCTCCTGTTCTCTTCTCCTGCTCTACTTCTGTTACCCTGGGGACTCCAGATGAAGAGCGGCCTAGTAATGCTGTAAACAGGTTTCCTCAGTGAAGATCCAATCCGTGGCCAGCGCCTTTTTCTCAGTTTTTGCCCCACTGTTAGATGTCGGATTCTTGTCATCGATTCCGCATTGGTGATCTTGTCGTAACATTGCGCTTCTTCTTTGGGGTGCAGTGTGTCCATGTAACTGGTGTCGACTGTTCATTGTTTTGTTTTTGTAAGAGCTAATCTTCTCCACTCTTCTCTTCCCTTCCGTAGAGACAGACTGGAATGATTTCGATCACGACACAGGTGTCCATCATTTTTTTTTTATGATCGTCATTATCAAATATTTATTTTCAAATATATCATTCTTGTGAGTCTTTGACAGCCCGAGAAATTATATTATTTAATTTAGAAAAAAAAAAATAAGGTCAAGGTTGTCCCTTGGCAGGTACTGCAGTAGTGAGTGAAGTGTTAGAGACCACTATGCTAGTTCCAGCTTTGAGAGGTGGGATGACCAGTTCCCTCCCACGCTGCCTTGGCTTTTCTTAACTCAAGAGCAGAATCAGACACCCATTAACGTCTGGGCAGACTGGAGCGTGACGCCAACGTTTTTGGAACCCAGTACCTTCGCCACGAGAGGCCCTCGCTATAAACCATTCTCCCAATCGGACGCTCATTATTAAACATGTCAACATCAAATTACACGTCATTGCCCCTGCTTAGCATCGGCGATTGCAGAAACGTAGTCCAAACGGTAGCTTCTGGAACAGACTCTAGAACTTGTGTGTTTGTGGACGAGTAGAACATGCAGATAATATGGTGTTGATGAAACTAAGAGGAGTGCATTAGAGGCGAACATATTGAGGAGTGACACAGCACGCTCAGTGCTTTGTGATTAATTTTTCCATTTCAGCGCACACGTTCGCTGTGATTGAGTGATCGATTAGCGAGCGCCACCATGCGAAGAGAACACTGAATACTGCTAGATTTAATACACCCGGTTCCCGAACGTTAGACCTGGTAGCTGTAGTGCAAAGGTTCCCACACATTGGGGTAAGGTGCACTCTCAAGGGGTTACGAGATGCTTGTCAAGGAGTTACGAGGAATATTTAGTAAATTAACTATTATCACATTGAAATATTCAAACAGTAGTAGTGAAAAGAGTTGCGGATTGGAGAACGTCGAGTCAGGTTCTGTATCAAATCCACCGCAAACAACAACAACATAAACAAGTAAGCAACAAAATAAATAAATAAAATAAAATAAACAGACTCGGAGTTGAACTTGCTACGCGGGTCTCTCTTTCAGAAACTGCCAAGAATAAGACTGTTGGCTCACAAGAAACATAATTCAAGGGTCTCGCTAATGTATTTGACTATGTTCTGATAAACATTTAACACCTCTACAATACTAAAAGAATAGATACGGCGGTAGGGGAGCGAAGTGTTAGAGACTTCACTATACTAGCTCCGGCTTCGAGTTCCCGTCTTCGCTGCTGTTGCCTTCCCTAACTCGAGAGCAAAGATAGGTACTCATTTACAGCTGGGTAGACTGGAGCGTGACGCTACCGTGCTTCAAACCCCGGCAACTTTTGCCGGGAGATGCCGGCGCTCTTTGTATACCCAACAAATTTCTTTATGAAAAATTAAGTAATCTATTTATTTATTGATGCTCATATGCATTGTAAACTCTATAATTTATTTCATGTCTTACAGATCAGGTCGTTCGTGAAGGTTTACTAAAAGCCAAGGGGGTATGCGTACCGACAAATTTTGGGAACCGCTGATGCGGAGGTTTTTTTTTTTTTTTTAGTATTTTTTATTACAGTGTAATGTTGGCTTCAGATGTCCGTGTGTCATCTAGAGTCGTACATCATGGCTATGAGGTGTGGTTCTTTATGATTTGGTTGGCAGGTTTCTTGTAAAAAATATGTTCATAATAATTCATGATTGACATCATTTCCCGTAAATGTAGTACTTTGTACATGTGTGTGCGTGTACGTGTGTGTGAGTGCTTAATGTAGCTTAGCAGAAACTGATTCATCGCCGAGAATGGACAGAGTTCGAATAAAATGCTTGAGGCGTAATGCGATTGATAACGCTGCGGAAGCATCCATATTATCTCTCCATGGAAACAGAACGACAACTGATAAAATAGCTCACTCTTATAATTCTTTGTTGGCGTCAAACATGGTCACAGTTTAAAAACGTAAGAGAGGGGGGATTATAAATTGTAAGATGAAAAATAGAAGCGGAGTTGCTGATGTCACATCGTTAGCCGACAGAATGAGAAATGATGAAAACATTTCAGAACTTGTTATTGAAACAGTATCAACACAGAGACAGAAAATAAAATGGTTTTGGACACCCGGTTGGAATGAGTCTAGTCAACTGCTGTTCACAAGCCTTTAATGCAGCGGCCGGCAACTCAGGAGCTGTAGGGATCTGCTTTAGAAACACTGAGCTGTGTAAAGATCTACTTTGATAAAATCATGTTGTCTGTTTTCAGATTTCAGAGTTTTTGGAATTTAGAATAAGTTCAGCCATTATGTAACTTTCATCTCTGCCGAACAAATCTGCTTCCAGCAATTCCATCAATAGAGCGGCGGACAGTTCAGGCTAAACGATATTTTACCGAATGTTGATTTCATTTCAAAGAGAAGACCGCGTTGCTATCTCGTGCAGTTCACGATCAAAGTAAAGTTTTTACTTTTAATGCTATCTCGTGAGCTTTCACCGGGAACGCGGGAAAAGTACCATTAAACACGAGGATGATGCGCAGCGCTTTTAAACCAGGCTTTGGAGTGGAGCTTGGCGCTGTAGCTCGGATCAGTGGAAGAGCAGTTGGGAAAGAGAACACCCAGGTCATGTTAAAAAAATGATGCGTATTATCAGCTATCTAGGCGAGACCTTGTCATCATTTACAGCCTACGCACTGGTCATAACAGATTGAGGTACTATCTATAGCACAAGTACTGAATTGGTACAACAGTTCTCTGCACATGTAAGTAGCATCAGCCCTACGATCGCCGAACAGTCCTGCCCAATATCCAGCAGTGAACGGAGTAGCATATAGCAACAACCTACTTCTGTCCATACAAAAATGTTTGGAGATGTCAGGGACCTTGAGCTGACTACTGCCTGTGTAAGAGGCATTAATGTGGGAGTCTGAGGGCCAACGAGGAAGAAGAAGAAGAAGGAACAGCAGGTTTTTATCTGGAGCTGAAGCGGGGCATTAGCAAATCTTGATTGCTTCAGTTTCTTTTTTATTTCAAATGTACACTAAATTTTAGAAATAAAATAATAGGTTCGTGTTATTCGCAACCAGAGAAAGTATGGTTTATTTAACTCGCAAAAAAAAAAAAAAAAAAAAAAAAATCCAGTTGTCATTTAAAATAAACAAACAATATTGTACACCTAAAAGATGACAGATTAACATGGTCTAAACTCTAAATAACAATAAATTTGTATTATTTTATTGTTGGCAGCACTGGAATATTGTAAATTTGTATTATTTTTATTGTTGTTGGCAGCACTGGAATATTGTAATAAACTCACTTATGCAGTTCCAAACCAAGTGAACCGGGTGCCATGAAATGTTCCACTCTTGGGCGGCATGCAAACCGTGTTCATTGCGAAAAAAAAAAAATATAGCCATGGTTACAACAAACACAATCCTTGAAAGATCGAGGACGATTGGAACCAGGCCAGGAGGAAGACCACAGATAGGACATAATGCCGTTCTCTCTGGCAAAATGCTGCGGCCTAGGGTAGACGAGGAACGACTAAGGTTACAACAAAAGACAAGGAAGATGCAAAACAGAGCTGCTGAAGCAGACAAGCTACTTTTATCTGGCAGACAAGATTTGTCGCGGAGCCCAGGCAGCGTTGATAAACACTATGCCCACAAAAGGACTACTAGAATATATCAGCTAGCATGATATAGCCATGATAAAGGCTAGTTCTTAAAAAAAAAAGGCTGCTAGCTACACAAACACAAAAGTCCTTCGGTTATAGGTTACGGTATATCAAACTGCTGTAGCAGGTCGAGAGAGAGAGAGAGAGAGAGAGAGAGGGGGGGGGGGGGGAGGGAGAGAGAGATAGTTGATTAAAAACTGTTCCATGAAAAAGACTGCTAGTATCAAGATAGGTGTCACTGGTTGCTTCCCCTTAGCTCTGCAGTAGTGGTCCAACAGTGGCCAAAACCTATAGTATCTGATGTGTGTCTTCAAAGGTGTCTACCTTCGCACAAGATTTTTCTTGGCAGAGTTGTATATAGAAGGATAATGATGCTTCTACCTCGTGGGAGTTTCACAAGATATTCAGAAAACAAGAACAGTGCTGAATGAGTCCCAGCAATGTTAACTTTAGTATCTGCCGTCAACTTTTGTGAAGATGAGTAATCTTATAATTAGCTTGTTAAAGCCCCCAGCTATCTAATGCAGCGAAATCTTAATTATAATTTTATAGCTCTGTTTAAGTGTATTTGAGAAATTGACTAAGACATACGGGTGCAGTACATTCACAATGATTCAATCAACGTTAAATTTGTATATAAACAAATAACAAATTTAACTGCCAATGGTTTGATGGTTTCTTCTCCCGCTGATGTTTGGTGCTTTGCAGATTGATGACTGGTTAAATCGTTACTGGTCAAGTCTGAAAGTTGTGACACGTTCCAAGAAGTATCAGGGAATGATCTTAACGCTGATCGTCTGATGATGGTGTCTTGTGTCGACTTCAGGCCACTTATACTCTCACTTGTTCCAGAGATAGTACCATCAATTGGTACCACCGACTAGTGTCACAAAAGAAGAGAACAAATACCCTCTTGAGTATTTCGTTTTTCTGACACACACTCATGTGGGCCCCCCCCCTCCCCCCTCTTTTTTAAAGCCTCCCTGAGAATTAATCGTAATTCCAGTGAGCGGAAAACTTTCATTACATTTAGATTGAATAGGTTTACATTTACCTCTACATTAGTTGAAAAGGTTAACAATATAATAAGTATGTAGATCATTTCTCTCATCATTCACTCCCTGTTCCATACCTGTTCCAAATGGAACTTGGGACTACCTCTGTGTTGTAGCCGTTTATGGTAATGGTGTTGGTCTTCACAACGCGAATGGCAAACTGAACGAAAATGTCAACAAACTGTTCTGTAAAACGGACTACAACAGGTAGTGTTTGAACTGATCACTCGATGGTAAACTGGGCAGTACATAAGTCAGTGATTGCTGGACATATAGTTTGTTGACATGGCACATACGAAGAAACGATACGATCATAGTTATAGGTTATAGGTACAAAATGTCATACTTTGAAGTTGCTGATCATTCTTAGTTATTCTTCAAATGATTAAGTCTTATCAACACCCACAACAATCTATTCAGCTATTGAGTTCGGAATCGGCTAACCTCTCTCTACATCCAAGCCACGACTTTGGCATTGAAGCATGTACGGCATATAAAACATGTGCGTAAGATAAACAATATAACTTCTTCTACTCGTAGGAATTCTCCGTCTACGATTCAAATCTTAAAGGCAAGCGACTCTGTAGATCCATTCTAGGAACATCTTAATTCCCGCTAGACTAGTATTAGAGCGGCCCTTTTTCATACAGCATTAAAATAAGAAGTGGGACGATAACTCACGTGACATTCCTGATATTGGTTTCGACCTGAAGACCAATACAGATCACTAGAAATAACTGGCTTCCTTAAAATGCCATTGAATACGAAATATAAAATTACTATCATGGACACAAGCCAGTTCCATGTTTCCACTCCAAAACGTGACGTCACAAACTACTCAACTAGGTTACACGTGCGTCCAAAGCAACACTCACTGCTTTGTGCACGTCAGTGCGCGAATCATTCGACCGCACAAATAATATAACTACATAAAACTGGTGCGTACATTTGGCAGGACCGAAGACTACCCCCTTAGGTAATAAATGTACGTAACAGCTCCCTTATTACCTCCCCTTAAAAAAAATTAATCCCATTAATTTTTTTCGAACTAATTACTCGAGAGAGGTGAGTCAAAACTACAACAAGATTTATGACATGCATAAAATTATATCATATTAAGAAAAGAAAATTGACGTGAAATTAATATAACTAAATGACAGTATGCATTAAAGCACACATCCACCATCGACCTACTTTGGAACGATGTGGTAATATTCGAAGTAAAAGAAGTTGAAAAAATGAAAATGAAGAATCAACAAAAAAGATGATAATAAAATTCAACTAAGTTTTCAACAAAATTTGAAACATATGATTTCAAAATGAAAATGAACAGCAACACTGATGATAATCAATGATAAAAGAATCAGTGAAACAGAAAATTTTGAAATACAATGTGTAAAAATGAAGCAATGCAAAATTAAACACTTTAAGAAGCAACGCACTTACTGATATCTAGCACTAGTAAGTTTGACTAGTTATCTAAAAATAAAATCTCATGTAGTGGAATACGTGACTACACGTATTGCGAGACACTAATAACGTTAGTAGATGTGTGATTTATAAACAATCAAATTGATTAAATTGAATTAATCTAATTCTAGTACTTAATTACACATAAATAAATAACTAGTAATTTATTCTAAGTAATTCTAATTTCAGTCATTGTGAATATTAGTTCAGAACTATTTAGAGTCAACAAGAATATGTTCCTAACGTTCCATGCACGAAATAAGTTTACGAACACGATATGTAGTGTAATATGTTCCATAACACTAACGAATGTCTATTTGTTGCTTTTTACCAATGTTTCCATACTAAAAAAAATGTTACTTTAATATCACTGTTCCCGTTCTAATAAAACGTTACTTCACAAGAAATAATGTTATAATCCATATGTAAGTATGTTCTGAAAGTTATATTTATACGAATACTGCAGAACTACACATAGTTTTCACAGATGTATAATCAGTGACCATGTACAAAGTTATTCATGTTTCGGTGAGGACGTTTCTCCATCTAAAAGTGGTTTAGTTTCACCAAGTTCACTAAGGCATCTTGAAAGACAGTCTGCAAATACATTCTGCACTCCAGGAATAGCTCGTATCTCAAAATGGAACGGTTGAAGAGCTATAGCGTAACGCGCTGACTTTGATGACTTAACGTTTCCTATATTCAATGCGGTAAGAGCTTTCTGGTCAGACTCCACCACAAAGTGTGATCCGAGGAGATAACGATCCAGTTTTGTGATTGCCCAGACAAGAGCGAGAAGCTCTTTGTCTAGAACGGAGTATTTCATCTCGCTCGTCGTAAGCTTTCTGGATACGTACATAATTGGAAATAAGGTGCCTCCGTATTCCTGCATCAAAACTGCCGCGATAGCGTAGGAAGAAGCATCACTGCGAAGAACAAAGGTGAGATCTTTGTTAGGCAACCTTAAAAAAGGCTTATTTGAAAAAATTTGTTTTATATAGTCTAACGCCGTTTGGTGATCCTGCGACCACTTTATTACATTAGGTGTGCCTTTCTTCAGTAACGAAGAAAGAGGTGCAGTTATAGTAGACAAATGAGGGATGAATTTAGAATAGAACTGTATTAGTCCTAAGAGTGACCTCACTTGTTTTTTTGTCTTAGGTGCTGAGATGTTTAAAATTTTAGAGACGTTACTGTCTTCTGTATACATTAAACCGCGACCTATACGGTGACCAAGAAATGAGATGTCATGAAAACCGACAAAAGCCTTTGAAGGTTTCGCTGTTAAGTTATAATCCTGTAAGGTAGAAAGTAAAGATTTTAAACCCTGAATATGTTCATCCCAAGAGTCACTGAAAAGACAGATGTCATCTATATAAGTAATGACATCGGGACGATGAGACAATATGCGGCGCATCATGCGTACAAAGGTAGCTGGCGCATTCATTAACCCGAAAGGCATAAAATTATATTGAAAAAGACCCCGTGGCGTCGAGAAAGCGGTGAATGGCTTTGCTTTCGTAGTGAGTGGGCACTTGCCAATAACCCTTTGAAAGGTCAAATTTCGAAAAGAATGTAGCATGAGATAATTTCTCTAATAAGTCGTCTAAAAGAGGTAATGGTTCCGCATCGAATTTTGTAACTTTGTTTAACTTCCTGTAATCTACGCAAAGACGTATATTGTTGTCTTTCTTCCTAATGATTACCATAGAAGAAGAATATGGTGATGAAGATGGTTCAATTATATTTAATTGGAGCATCTCATCCAATTCCTTATCAACCTTATCACGAAAGTGTAAAGGAATAGGATATGGGCGAACTCGAATCGGTGTATCGTCAGTCAAAATAATGTCATGTTGGATGACTGACGTATGACCTGGGATGTCAGTGAGGACATCCTCATACGTGTGTAGAATATTAGAGACTTGCTGACGTTGATCATCAGTAAGAGTAGATGAGATAGTAACATCATTCCATTTCTCAGTGGAATGGAGTGGTACAACTGGTATTGGTAGTTGTACATCATCGAAAGAAGATTCCTCTTCTTGGATGACTGACAAACTAGAATAGTGTTGAATAGGTGGTGTGGGATCTTCAGTTGCCTGAAACACTGACTGTAGATAATCAGGACGTGAGTAATACTCCTTCAACATGTTAATGTGGAAGGTTTTATGTTTGCCATTAACATCAACGATGTAGTCGACATCGGATATTCTTGAGATGATCCTGAAAGGACCTCTCCAGGTAATTAAAAGACGATTGTTATGCGCAGGGAGTAATACAAAAGCTTCATCACCAGGTATGAGCTGGCGAAGACGTCTATATTTGTTTGCAGATAGACGAGCTTTTTCTTTGGCATGTTCGGATGATGCAGTAGCTAGTCTACAAGCATCTATGATTTTCTTTCTAAGAGAGATCACATACTCATAAGAGGATTGAGTTTCCTCTTCAATATTCTCATCCACCAATAAGTCGTGGATTAACGACATCGGACCGCGTGGTTGCATGCCAAAAACAAGCTGGAACGGAGAAAACCCCGTTGCTTGATTTTGTACCTCGCGATACGCAAAGAGACAAGCGGGTAGGACCCGATCCCAGTCTTGGGGATGGTCTTGAGTCATCTTACCCAACAACTGCTTGAGTGTCCTATTGAGACGCTCAATTAACCCATTTGACATCGGATGATAAATAGAACTAAGAGATCTATCTATACCTAATGTCTTCATCACTTGAGACATGGATTCAGAAATGAACTGAACCCCATGATCCGACAAAATTTTCCGTGGAAAACCAATGCGTGAGAAGATTAACATCAATGCCTCTGCTACACTGGCAGATGAAGTGTTCTTGAGAGGGATGGCCTCAGGCCAACGAGTGCACATATCAATGCACGTAAGAATATGCGTATGCCCTCTAGCAGATGGAAGCATTGGACCAATAATGTCAATGGCCATTTTATCAAATGGTCTAATCGGGATGTCCGCAGCTTGAATAGGAGCCGCATGAAATGGACCCCGTACCTTAACTTCTTGACATATCAAACAGGACCGACAATAGAGAGTAACATCTCTATGGACGCCTGGCCAGTAGAATGCCGAAAGCACTCTGGATTTGGTACGCGAAAAACCCATATGGCCCGCACATTGCGATTCATGAGCATGTCGTAATATACGAGATCTCATACAGGATGGGACAAGAATCTGAGAACATAAGGATAAATCCTTTTCCCGTATGACTCTAACCAAAATCCCATTTTTAAGTATAAAGTCATGTCTAGATTTTGCAAGTTTGTTGCTTGTATTCTTTTTGTTAACATATTGAAAGAATTTTTTTAATGAATTATCATTCTTTTGCAATGTTGCAAACAACTCCCGTGAAATAGGAGCATCATCATCACAAGTGGTATGAACTGTAGGTTCAATAGGTGTATCATGCGACATATTAGTAGCTTGCGCTCTAGTCACTACTGCATTTGCAGTTTGAATATGTCGCTCTTCCCATTCAGCAATTTGCTGTGGTGTACACTCTTTAATACCATGTATGCGACCAAGTATTACATCACAGATTGGGTTAGGCAGAAGACATGCTTGGATCTTTCCTGAAAAGAAAGGTGTGTTAAGATCAATAATAGCAGTGGGAAATGTTTCAATAGTGCCACCAAATGTTACACATTTGACAACCCGGCCCGTGGCACAACTTGGGTCGATCAGCGAAGTCCGGACACCGATTGTTGTACAACCTGAGTCAAATAGGAGAGAGCATGAAATATTATTGACAAATCCCTTGTTAAACTTAAGAGAGCCCTGTCCCTGGTGTACTGACGCAGCAGTGGCTGTACAGACTGCAGGCAGGCTAGGCAAGGTATGTCCGCAACGCAGCGTCGTGATCGCCTTAGGCTGGAAAAGAGTCGAGCATTCTGGGCAGTCTTTCACCTGGGTACAATCGAGAGAACAAGACATAGCATTGTGAGTTTCAGCTACTTTACCTTGTTCAATGTTAGCCTGTGTATCATTAAAAGCAACATTAGAATGTCTACCTGTATTATTCAACGATCTATCTCATCGGCGCGATCGATTGTGATTTTTGTCATTAAAATTGCCATAATTGTCATTTCTGCTAGAGTTAAAATTTGGATTAGTCCGATAATTTGTAGAATGATCGTTATGATGTTGGTTAAATGGTTTATTTCCAAAAAATTGTCTGTTTTGCGGACCCTGAGACCTTGATCTCCAGTTTTGTTTATTATAATGTCCTTGACTATTTTTAAAATAATTGTTACCAAAATCTCCCGATCTGTGAGTTTGGTTCCAAGAAACATTAAATGGAGCAGATTGTTGAAATTGCTTCCCTTTGTAAAAGTTATCATTGGTGAAATTATGATTATTTCCCTTATTGACATACCTATCAGCACTAAAAGAACGATTGCGTGAAAAATTGTTTTGTTGTGCTGCAAAAGCAACAGGCAATTCACTCTTAATCTGCGCGTTACTTAGATCCATGTTTGGGTGAGCAGTGCAAAAATTTTTTGCATGTTCTTCTAAGTTTTTCATTGATAAAGGTTTCCGTTCGTGTAAAAAATGCGAGAAATGTAGGTTTTACCGACGAAAGTACCTTATCGCGCATCAGTAAATCAAAGAGACCTTCATACGACTTTTCAATTTTGGATAATTCGATCCATCTTTCTAATGTTAGTCGTATCTGTGACAGAAAATCACTAAAATTTCTGCCAGATTGAGGTAGTAATGCGTGAAATTTCAAACGATATTCGTTTTTCTGTCATTTGGAATTTTTGCAGAAGTGCTGCTCTAAGAGCATTGTAGTCATTTTTCTCACCAATGCTGGTGGTATGATAAACTGCTAATGCATCTCCTGTAAGTAATCTGGATAAATATGTACAGTATAGAGCTTTATCCACGTTATAAGACCCACAAGTGGCCTCAAACCTATCCAGGAAGAATATTACGTCATCAGACGGGGGATTAAATTTTGGCAATTTAAGGTGAATCTCCTTAAAATGATCCTGTCTGGATGAAGTGTGGCTTTCAAAAGTTCTCTGAGAATTAGATTCCTGAGTTAACCTAAGTCTCTCATATTCTGACTCTGCTAATTTCAGTTCATGCTGTCGTTTTCTTTCATTCTCTTCCATCTCAAGCTGAAGTCGTTTTGTGTTTTGTTCAGCTATTAATCTCCTTTCTTCTATTTCTTTTTGTTTCTGTTCCATTTCTTTTTCAGCTATTAATCTTTTTTCTTCCATTTCTTTTTGTTTCTGTTCCATTTCCTTTTCAGCTATTAATCTTTTTTCTTCCATTTCTTTTCTAAGTCTTTCTTCAGACTCCTTTTGCTTCTGTTCTGCCTCTCGCTGAAATCGTTTCTCTTCTAATTCAGCGGCTAATCTCATTTTTTTCTCCTCTTCCTCAGCCATAAATTTCCTCTTCTTCTCTCAGCCTCAATTCGTTTTTGATCTGCCTCAAATTTCATCTTCTTCTCATGTTCCTCAGCCTCAATCCGTTTTTGATCTGCCTCAAATTTCAAATTTTCCAAACGCAAGGTTTCTAACCTTCTCTGATCAGCTTCTATTTCTTGAGCTTTCCTATATTCTGCAAGTGCAAATGTTTTTGCTTCATCAGGAGCCATCTGAAGAGCTTTTGCTTGCTTAATGAAATAGTCTAAGGTAGCCATTTCAATATTATTATGTAATAATACTATTTAAAAGTGTTACTACAACTAGTGTTCTTCGTTCCTGTTCTAGAACGGTAAAATCAATTTATATAATAGGCAATAATATTAATAATTAATAATGTAATTTATAACATGTAATGGTGTGAAAGCAATAACGTGACAGACAATAGCACAATAATGACACGACAAGATATTCAAGCCAAACGAAGACGTTCGCAGAAATCCAATTAAAATAAAATGGGAAACTAAAATGGAATGTCGTAAAGAATTACGATGATAACTGCGATTAAATCCAACAAGACAATAGACACCACAGTGTAAAAACAAAGGTTTTGTAAAAAACTAAACGACAGGAAAGGTGAGACGGACAATAATCACATACAAAATTCATCATAAAACTAAGGCACAAGTAAAAAATAGCTACCAAAAACAACAAGTAAACGTGACACTACAGCTAACACAGACAGGTGTCACAGACCACCAGACACAGTGGACCTAGAATCCTTCTACGCTCACGCGTAGGAACATTCCACTGCGGGAAGTCTGCAAAATAATGTCCTACAGAACGTCTGACGAAGAGCCCGAATTGACTTCGAGATGGATCTCGTTCGTCAGATCTACCGCCCAACCTCCCGCGAAGAATACACAAAACATAACACATAACATAGAAAATATATAAGTGTACATAATCAATCAAGGCACAGCTAATAGTAATAAAGGGTATAACGGATACAAGTTATACTTAGCTCGCGTGCAGGTAAAAATCAAAGTGCCTTGTCCCCGTGTATGTACGTAAGAGGATGCAATACTTCGCTCTGCGTATATCAAACTAGCTCGCACGTAATACT
The DNA here is from genome assembly GCA_024509875.1 of Oreohelix idahoensis. NCBI lineage: Eukaryota > Metazoa > Mollusca > Gastropoda > Stylommatophora > Oreohelicidae > Oreohelix > Oreohelix idahoensis. The sequence goes on along the minus strand of JAMPIV010012863.1, from coordinate 234,286 downwards.
GACGAAGAGGTGAGTAAGGCAGTCAGTCACTGTACAACCCGAAGTGAAGGTTGATAGATGACCTTGAGAATCTTGTAACGGTCAGTTGATTACGATTCATGTTGACAACAAGTTCCAACTTGACGATGATGTCGCCTTGAAAGTACACATTCTATTTTCAAACGATTAATTTGCTTGAGTAAGATCCGTTGAAATACTGAATTTCAAACCACGCTGGCGCACCAATCACTGTTGTAGCCGTTTATGGTAATGGTGTTGGTCTTCACAACGCGAATGGCAAACTGAACGAAAATGTCAACAAACTGTTCTGTAAAAACGGACTACAACAGGTAGTGTTTGAACTGATCACTCGATGGTAAACTGGGCAGTACATAAGTCAGTGATTGCTGGACATATAGTTTATTGACATGGCACATACGAAGAAACGATACGATCATAGTTATAGGTTATAGGTACAAAATGTCATACTTTGAAGTTGCTGATCATTCTTAGTTATTCTTCAAATGATTAAGTCTTATCAACACCCACAACAATCTATTCAGCTATTGAGTTCGGAATCGGCTAACCTCTCTCTACATCCAAGCCACGACTTTGGCATTGAAGCATGTACGGCATATAAAACATGTGCGTAAGATAAACAATATAACTTCTTCTACTCGTAGGAATTCTCCGTCTACGATTCAAATCTTAAAGGCAAGCGACTCTGTAGATCCATTCTAGGAACATCTTAATTCCCGCTAGACTAGTATTAGAGCGGCCCTTTTTCATACAGCATTAAAATAAGAAGTGGGACGATAACTCACGTGACATTCCTGATATTGGTTTCGACCTGAAGACCAATACAGATCACTAGAAATAACTGGCTTCCTTAAAATGCCATTGAATACGAAATATAAAATTACTATCATGGACACAAGCCAGTTCCATGTTTCCACTCCAAAACGTGACGTCACAAACTACTCAACTAGGTTACACGTGCGTCCAAAGCAACACTCACTGCTTTGTGCACGTCAGTGCGCGAATCATTCGACCGCACAAATAATATAACTACATAAAACTGGTGCGTACATTTGGCAGGACCGAAGACTACCCCCTTAGGTAATAAATGTACGTAACACTCTGCTTTTGGTTCTCTATGAGAAACCCTCATAAAGCAGTCACCATCTCTCGCAGTCGTGGTTAATGAAACCATCATTCTATATGCTGAGGTTGCCAGCCTCGTGTGACTTGGACATCCATTAGCAATTTTCACATGTTAATAAATGCAATATATAGAATTTTAAAACTCGCCCTAAAATTTCTTTAAGAATACTGACTCCTTGCTCAGAGCAATAGTTAAGGCAACTTGTTTAAGATGCCTCTTAACGCGATCTGGGATATTACTTTACACTAGACTCCCACTCTGACTTTATGTTTTCAGATTCCTAGGATTCCGGCTTTCCGTGTTAATGTAGGTAGAATTTTCCGGGGATATAAGTCCACAAGATGCTCAAACAAGATCTGGGTCGATAAATGGAATACTGATCCTATTCCTTACTCTGGCTAGCTGGTTGTCTTCTTTAAAAAAAAAGGGGGGGGGGGGGATTTCACAGTGCTCTAAACCCGGCGAAAGTGTCAGATTATATTGCAACTTTCGTCCCGCGCACGTGGTTGTTTACAATCTGACCAGGCTTCAGTCATAAGTGTTGTTTATAACATCTAGAATTGCCCAGCCAATTGTATTCAATCATGTGTGCTATGATAACTTTCCTCGTGGAGTTTTCTGCATGACTCATGCGTTTGTAAATTTCAAACGGTCATTTTCCGAATAAAGAGTTGGTATTTCCGCCAATTCTTGGTAATGGTTACCACTACAACTTCTTACATTATCACAAATGTCCGGAAGCGATTACAACATTTCCGTCGTCTTCGGGTGCGTGTCTACAGTATGTCACCACCTGGATAATTTAATGCCCTGTACCTTTGCAAACAAATATTCATCGTTCGACCAACTGGGTTGTGTTCTGTCCACGAGAGAAATTAGGAAATCACAATAGCCGTATCAGCGCTAAATAAACTCGCTGGGGCGAACTTCGTGTTAATCCGGTGCGCTCATGTTTGGTGCGCGAGAATTTTACCAACATGACTCGGTCAATATTGCATCACCTGTCTACTCTCTCAGCAGGGATGGTCAGGTAAACAGACATGACGAATTATTACAGAAAGAAGTGCAAACAATGACTCGAAAATACCAATACTGCCGGAGAGGAAAAGAGAGCGAACAAAGTTATGTGACAACGTCTGCACATTTATTAATATGTCTTTCCTGTATTATATCATTGTAAAACCTTGTTTACATTATCAACTTATTTTGTTTATTAATTCTTTCATAACCTCCTAATATAATTTTTACCATAGTTCTTCACTATCCCTTACAACAGGGGTCCTTAGTCGGTAGATCGCAATCAACCAGTATATCGCAAGGAATGATTTGGTAGATATCTCGGTGACAGAGGGGAAAACTTGGAAAAACATTTTTTTTGAGGAGCCCTCTCTAGTGCCCACGATTCATATAGAGTGACGTCAACTATGTCAGAATCGAAAACGAGGCTGAACGACGTAGACGCCATTTTCGGCCAGACAATACAAGGGCTAGAAGGTTAATAAGCGTCGAGTAAGATTTTTTTTTTTTTTAAAATTAATGAAAAAAATATCCCGTTAAACCTCTGATGGGTTATAATTAGGATATATATTGTTTTCAATTCTAAATAATATGAACAACTGCCGATGAGAAAGTGGCATCACATTTGTCAAATCATTGTAAATAGGGACAATCACAATTATGCTAATACGTTAAATAAATAAACAAAAAAACAAACAAAATCAAGGCCTGGTGGTTCCAGTTATATAACTGACTTTAACAGATATTTAATTGACTTTCATCTGTTAAAATCATATGCATTGTAAGAACAGCATCAGACCTTCACATTCCAGACACTAATATTAACATTTGTTCGTGATAAATATTGTTTCACTATATTATGCAGTTCCCTAAGTCTGTCTGTTCTTAACACCTCTTCTATATATATATATATATATATATATATATATATATATATATATATATATATATATATATATATATATATATATATATATATATATATATATATCTATATAACCTCTTCTATATTAATATATATATATATATTATAAATATAACATATAATTGTAAATTTATATATTATATATATTTTATTTATATAATTTATATACTTTTAAATTATATAATATAAATTATATAATTGTATAATTATAATATATAAAATATCAAAATTATATAACAAAAATTATATAATAAAATAAAATTTTATATTTGTAATATTTTATTAATATTTATTAATTATAATAACATGATAAACAAAATTATATTATAAATTATATATATATATATATATATATATATATATATATATATATATATATATATATATATATATATATATATATATATATATATATATATATACATATAGTTATAATAATATAATTATATAATAAAACTATAATAAAATCTCCGGTCCAAAATATGTAATTAGATTTTGTTAAAACTATCTGTACATAGTCGCATTTTTAATGAAAACATAAACTGATGTGATCATCTGGATCTAGTAAAACTGTCAGTGTCTACAACAGTCATTCACCAGTTTCCACATGTCAAACTAGGTAAATAGTTCAATTCGAAGGGAGTATGTTTTGCTAAGTGTTGCAACTCTAACGGAATATTTGTTGCTAAATAGTGGAATTCTAACGGAATATAAAATTCAACGGAGTATGTTAAAAATCCACGCTACTGATTCTTTTCAATAAACCGGTAAGTAAACTAGTTTTCTTCTTTTTGTTTTGTTAGTTGAAATACAAATAATAGTACAAATATGTGCTACTGTATTTGCATCTAATTTTATTTCAAATTATTAGCTAACCTAAACGAAAATGCAAATTGGGTCTGAAACTCGCGATTGGGTCCATTTTCCTGCAATACGGGTACGGCCGAAAATGGCGGCCAATTTTTAGTTGGCGTCACTCTATATAGAAATCGAGGGCACTAGCCCTCTCCTGCGGGCATTTAAAAGCAGTGCAAGACAGTCATTACCTTTGTCAAGAAAGGTAATATTGAGAACATTTTTAAACTGTTCATTCTAAATTTGAGATTGATTTTTAATCTAACGCTCTTTAACCAGCTATGTGTTTCTAAAGTAGATCTCCACAGTTCCTTGGTTGCCTATCATTGCCTTACACTATAAGCGTTAGCGATGGCGATGGATTATGTTATCTTTGAAACCCGTATATTTATATTTCGTCTTTCTTGTTCTTTCTGTACTTATCTGAAGATAGCTTATAGACTCTTAGTCACTTAATGTTCCCCAGACAAAATGGGTTGGTTTAATTTAATACACTTTATATTTTATTAACTTTCTCTCCACTTAGAACTTATTTATTAAAATGCAGACAAGTCAAGAAAATACAAATCAGACTCGTATTAAATCTTTCAGCTAACGCGGATTATATAAGTTGTGTTGCAAGCTACATGATGTAAGCCTATATCTTTGTCATTGGTGGGTTTTTATTAACATTGACATTGTGATAAATTAGTTCGATAGGATTTGGTAAACTCACCTTACTGGAATTCCACTTGTGAATTCTAAATATGGATTTTATAATTGTACAAAGCTGAATAACGTTTGCTACTTCCCAGATATCACAGAATGTGATAAGATTAGGCGAAAACGTATTTCACAGAATATTTGTGAGCTGTGATGTTACATTTATTAGGAGAGACCTGTAGTTGTTCAGAGAGCCAATATTGTTGTTGTTATTGTTGAACAGAACCGACATCATTACACTCCGGGCAAACCTATAGGTGCTCAGTCTCCCTCAGTATATGTCGAAGAGTGTGAATGCTAACTTTTCCTGTAGCTTGCTGGTTGTATACATGACGGGTGCATCCTCTCATACGTCCATCTCTGCTAGCCTCACGTATGATGCTGAATTCCCCAACAGTCTTAACCTTGATGATTCATCTATTGCAGTGACATTCTGTAACAGGCGATCATTAATTGTTCTCAGTATCTCTCCCTGATCCATATCCAGTGTCCCCAATGTGGGGGCTCCTGATGCTAGTCTGTCAGTTCTCTCATTACCGCGTACCCCTACATGACCAGGACAGTAGATCCATACTAGTTCCTGCAGATTGGAAGCTTCTATGAAGCTTCTATGAATGTTTTCCATGCCAAATAGCCGATGTTATGAAGTTACAGGGATTAGGCATCGAATAACGCCTCGTGTTGTTTTCCCCGGGAGGGGGGGGGGCCTCTGATGAGATAATGAAAGAATATGACTACTGCTCCCTCAGGCATGTCGTACATGGCAACTAATATGAGGTTGTGTATGAGGCTTCCAACCTGTCGTAGATTTTGGATAGGTGATTAAGATAGATTTTGGTCCCGTCTGGATAGAACTGAACAGGTGGTAACTCAGTGAGATGTAAGGTAAAGAAATAGATTTCACGAGTGAAATGGTGAAAAAAAGTAGAGTCTGTCCCTGGATTGAGAAAATACTCTAGTCCAGCCTATTTTTTACGACTGTGATTTGTTTATCAGACAATTTACCTTTCTGTATATATTAACATATACACTATAACCACTCACATACACACACACAGATAAGTGACGAAAATTAGACGCACAAACGTGAAACTATAGTAATGGAGTAGGGATATTGGGCCGAGCTGACCAACACAGGTAATAAAGTTTTATGTTAAGTTTATTTATCATAAAGAAAACTTCACAACATCTAGTATCAAATGTCAAATATAAAATCATAGGTTACAGAATTAATAAAGAAGTAGACACATAAGTGCGATTCCCTCTTTTGAGACAAGATCCCGTTAGAAGAAATAATTAACCCCCAAAAGGTCAACAGATTAGCACTATGGTATAGGATTTGACTATACTGTAAAGAACAGATTTTCTAATTTAATCTATTCTGAAATGAAAAGTATTAGCAAACATAAGAAGAAAAAAAAAACAAAGTGAGTACAATGATTATACAATAGAAGAATTATTCACTCCTTCTTTCTCTCGCTTCTGACAAAACCTGTGGCCACATTCAGTCACGCTTACCTAATAAGTGCTTTCACAACATCTGGAACATATCTCCATGATACAACCACAAATCCAAGGTTGGGTTTTGGCAAAATAAGCCCCAGTTCCTCCAAGACTGATTTAATCCTCTTATTGGGGAACTCTTATTTTGTTACTGTTAATGTCACATCAATTAGTCCAGTTAGGAAAAACAAATACGATATTCTAGTGTTCACAGTGTACAGTAGCTGGTAAATTTGATACTTAAAGAGAATGTCAGGTAGATAAGTCTCTCTCTATAGATCCTCGCCACAACACAGTGGTCGGTAGTCGGGTATTGTTAAATTTGATAACTTCGCCACAGCGGGCTGAATGTAAAATGAAAAAAAATGGAAAAGAAAGCTGGGTAGCTATATGACCAGTTAAATTAATTCTTACAGTCTTTTGTTGGTACTCTCTCTCTCTCTTCCTGGGTGAAACAAGAGGGCCAAACAGGTCAACCTCGAAGACCGTATATTTATATAAGAATTTTTTTGGTACTGTTGGACTTAGACCCGTTTTCTCAGATTCAGGCCGCTGGTAGGTTTTGGTTTGTGACCCGTACTGGATTTTAGGAAGAAATACAAAACATTTAACCACAATATAGTATTCTATCCAAACCCGCGTAACGGTATAATTTATTATCCACTCGGTTATTAGATTTGATTAGAAAACACAAGTGTATAGCTTATCTTATCGTTCTTATTAACCCGTGAAATAAATTCTAGTCATTTACAAAAATTACACATAATGGATTAGATATAAATATATATTTCGTCGGTACTACATTGCCTAGTGCATTTACTAGTCAATTAAAATATCTCTTGTCTGGGTGATAACGACTAATTAAATTAACGTTACAGTCGGAACGATTTAGCTATAAATTATTTTAATTCGCTAGTTAATTAACACCAAAAATCCTAGTGAAATATGAATGACGAACTTTAACAATTAAATCACTAAAAAATACTAGTATAAAATTTACCGCAACACAGAAAATCAAACTATCTCAAATCGAAATACTAAGTAATTCCACTAGTACAATGGTCTAGAAATCGAAGCTAGATGTTTTGAAAATACTGTGGCTACTAGATAAACTGAGTTTAAAGGATGAGGTATTTATTTGAAATAGGTATAAATTCGCTAGCGATTGCGAGATTTCACGCCTTGCCCTTGCCTGCGGTCGATTTCTGAATGAAAGCTTTATTTCTCACTTTTGCCGACCGTAGACGTTGTCCCACGAGCAAACAGTCTTTTGATTTTTTTTTTCCTTAACCAGCAGCACTTGGGCTTTCAGCCCTTCGGCCCAATGACATGTCATTGCGAGGCTGGGGAACCTGAGGACTTTCCTTCCAACCCGGTCAGGAGCTTCGCTCCTTCCCATCCACAGAGGGTTTATCACAGGAGCCGTTCAGGCTATTCAGTCAAATTTCCGGCCGTAAACATTTCTTCAAACGCCGACGCCCGGGTTTGAACCATGAACACCTGGTCGCCAGTACAACGCCGAAGCCATTACACCAGCGCGGCTCCCAACAGTCTTTTGATCTCCGCTCGTTCCGTAGCTAATTACATTCTCTCTGGGATCACGAACGCTGGTTATCGCCCCTTTGATTTTCTTCATTCGCTTAACTCTCCCTTTCGTCTCGCTACGTGCATCATAGTCTGATCTGTCACTATTTCAACTATTTCCCAATCGCTCGCGTGATAATTCAGTTAACGGCTCTGGACTATCTAATAAGTCTGTTTGTAAACATTCCTAGTGCCTGTAAGACATAGAGAAACGAAAATAGGCGTGGCTAAATTATGAGTTAGACAGATATCGAAGTGTAGGGGTTCTGCGTTTAACAAAAACGTGCATACTAATAAGGAAGCAAGGTGGGAGCCAGGTGGGAGCAAAGACGTGCTGATATATGTAATCTATTTACATAATCTATCACACAACCTCATCATATAAAACACATGTCTGCAAAACTAGCACTGCAAAAGCATGGAAATGCTTGGTGTAGGCTTCTTGCAAGGGGACCCATCTACAGTGGTGGCGCCATGCTCCATAAAGTGTGGAAAGGACAATGAGGACGAAAGTCGTATATGCAAACATGAACGAACGAACGTACGAACTTTATTTTCAAAGGGTTAAGAATTGAGCACGCAGGCCCCGTCTGACATTCTGCCCTTCCTCTCTCTCTCATCATGTATACTGTATCCTTTCATCCTCACATTTACTTTAAGTATTATTGAGGCATGTATCATTGTAGAAGTAATATAACATCATACATTTGCAATACCCATTCATAATCAAATTTAAGTATGTTTTTAAAGTAATGTAAAACAAAACAAATGTAACAGAAAGTAACGGGAAAAAAATAAATAACAAAGAAATAGACAAAATTCAAACCCCTTCATACAGAAAATTAGACAGTGATTAGAGACATAATCAGATTAGGTGGCCGGTATTAAGAACTCGTGTAATATCCGAGCGAGTGGTCAGCGACAGACAAACAGGCAGATCACTAGAGGCCACGTAGGTGTGGTTTTACTGAAATGAGAAGAATGCGATAAGAAAAAGGAAGCTGATCAGACACCAGGGCCGTAGATATGGGGGGGGGGGGGGGCTCAAACTCCCCCCCCTCTTTTAGGGTTTGGTGATAAACATTTGTGGGGAAATTACACTGTACCAAACATGTTTTGTGCCGAAATATTTTTATAACCCCCCCCCCCCCTTATTAAGTCCTATCTACAGCCCTGTCACATACCGTATAATAGATGCGGTTTCTATTGAAGGAGGTAGATAATTACAGCCAAACAGGACTATCAATGTAGGCCAGCGGCAGGTAGCCCAGGAGTATTGGAGATATACCTACATTAAAAACACTGAGCAGAAGGGGACGCAGAGGAAGGCAGAGCGATAAAATAATGAATCACGTGAGACTTTGCCAACGGAAAAGAACAACGGGATTTATGTAATGCATAAACAAAATCGAGATTTATGAATTGGGGAAATCGCCTGCCCCTAGTGTCACGACTCCTATCTTCTTATGACTTGATATATTCTTCTAATTTTTCTTGTTTGCTCCGTGTGGAGTAGGAACCACCACTGCATGCGCATTCCTTTTACAGGAACCTACATCACAAGCATGTGTGTTCTTACAGTCTTGGTTTCTGTAGACATTTTATTTGACATGATGCCCCACGCACGCCGTCTTATTAGTCTACGCTTACGATCTGCATGAGGGTGCATGATTCTATTCTTTCTTTGTCTCCCTCATGGACCCCCCGGGAACTAAACGGGGCACTTTATATATTGTGTTTGTCGAAATACCACATTGTGGCACACATTGTAACCGGGGAATGGGGAGGGCGTTTTTCTATTGTTTGTGTGTGTGCATTGTTTTAAACACACATCATACTGTTGAGAAAAGATTTACCTAACGATATTTACTAAATCACCATCAACATCATCAGCTGTCATCTCCACGACGAAATTCGGCTGCAGTGTATCTCCAATGTCTTCTGTTTCTTCTCTTGATGGTGTACTCTGATAGAATTCTCTGTCCATCTCTTGATGTTATCTTCCCACTTATAGCGTTACCTTCCTTTTGCACGTTTGCCTTTAACTCTTAATTCTAGTGTGGTCTTCAGTAAAGGTGTTAGGTCTTTTTGGTATGACATCATTAGGACCACTAGTTCTGAAGAAAAAAAATTTCCCTAAATTATATTCCCTCTACTGGGAATCGAACATTTTAGCTGTCTAATTTTGATCATTTTTACTAAATGCGGAGTCATAAATAACCTTTAGGATTGCTGTTTCACTACACTTTGAAAACAACATCTAAAAAACGTTCACACAGGTGTTATATTCAGGCATTGATTATTCGAGTGTCAACTGTTGGGAACAAACAGTCAACGTTTCAGATTTGTCAGTGTTAGATAAATCCCAGTTTCATTATGAAAGTACTGTGTTTATCCCAGTAAAGTCCCCTCCTTACAGTACTATATTTTTTTAGGCAGGCTTATCTGACACTTCGGCCTCTCTGTCACTTTCTTAATAAGTTACAGTGTTGAGGTCTGAGTTCTAAATCTCACTTTTGTTACATCGCGTTTGCTTATCTATCACTGAAAATACTGTTTGTGAACGAGCATCCTGAACAAGTCAGTGTTGCATTTTTTTTTTTACCTTGCGGGTTTTGCCTCCTTGTGGTGAGGCACGTTTCTTTCAACCTAGACATTTATCGTTTAGGTTATATCGGAACGAAATGTACCATTTAAAAAAAAAGTTAACTCTGTTAACTGAATTACAACGTTGATAGATATTAATTCAAGAAAAGGACTAATAGTGTAGTCTGCTGGGATGATGAAGCCATGAAAAGGACTTGTCCTGAATAGGATTCCAGTTACGCCTGTCGCGAGTATGGAAATGGAGGATGTCTGAGTTAGACATAATATGAATGATTAATGTGAAAGTAGAGAAAAGTAAACTCACTAATGAAAATATGGAGAGAGATATGACTTCTGGAGAGAAGATAGATATAATCAAATATCTAAGGTCTGCTTCCCAGCCGTACTCGAGACTATGTTTTAATATGTCATACCTTTCTCCATCCTCTCATGCAAAATAGGAAAATCTATTGCAGTAAGGACTACAACAGCAAACATCAAGTGACAGTTAGAATAGAATGAATTGTGACCGCTTAGAACATATAAATATATTTATTAAAGAAACTACGATACTCAACCAAATAATAACTCCACTAGCTCTGATGGGCTAGTGATTAAATGTCACAATCACAGAAAAATACTTCACTCAATCTCTCAGGCAAATTGTCTCACTCCAAACCACCAACACCCGTACACTTTCTCACCACCAAGATAGTCTAATGGTAGGCCCCAGCTTTTGTGGCGAAAACGGCCTCCTGTAAAGTTAACAAATCCTGGTAGGTAAATTACTTCCTCAGGAAAAACACTACACTGTTCCACCTAAGTTGATATTCAAAGGCTATGGAGATAAGCTCTCTCTGTAACAGCGTCGTAATTAATCCTATGCATTCATAATTTCCTGTGGCTAGTGACCACACGAGCATGTGAAGGAGATTACAAGTGCAGACACACTTGCATCCACTGACATATAGATCCAAACGACGAGAACTTTTGCTGGTGAGCGAGTATCCAGTAGGTGCGCTGGGGCGCCTCTTACACTGGATAATGAAGACTTGAACTATAAGACAGGTGACTAGTACTGGCAACTGACTACTCCTCTCAGTCGTTATGTCAGTATACTCAGAGGTAACCGGCTATCAATGGGTCGTACAGTGTTGCGGAAAGTGACTTGATGGCAAAGGCGACAGCCCGTGTGTGCTGAGATGGTTAACTGCAGTTGGCGGCAGTATGTGCTGGAAGTAAGTAATACAGGACGCAAGACTATGGTTACGTGTAAGTAACAGACATCGATGTAGAGTGGTATACTCCACACAGCATGAGTAATGTGTGCTTTACAAGTACTGGCTATCGACGAATCCTTTCTGTCGGCATGCCCGTATACTCCGAGTTAACTGGCTGTTAATGAGTCGGACAGTGTTGCCGAAAATGACTGGATGCAAAGGCGACAGCCTGTATGTGCTGGAGCGATAGACACTTTCAACAATAGGTTGTGGTTAGGTAATCCACGCAGCGGCCTCATAGCTGAAACCTAGCAGTATGACGTAGACTGGTTTGTAATATTTATTATGTGGAAGTTGTAATCAACAGACAGCAGCAATCACATCAGGAAGCACAGAACAAATGTTCTGACCAAGGCTCTGAAAATATACAGCAATTTAGTATCTCATTACTACCCGTAGCCTACACTTCCCCGGTTATTCTCTCACCTATGCAAAATATAAACAAACTTCCACTTCCACTCGCCGTTTTTCTCTCTCACAAAATCAAAACAAACCCCGTATCTCACCCTCTTTGCTCTGTTATGCCTAGGGAATCACTACCTCTTTAGCCCCGCCCTAGGTTTCTGTTTACAAGCCACCGTTTTCTGACGCGCTGCGTCGCAAGATGATCTGAGGCTACAAATATTCACACACACCTACATAGTCCCACACACTATGGTAAAGCGAGACCACTGTTAGGTACTCACACCTTCCCTGATAATTATATGTGGCCCGCGTGATAATCATCCAAGTAGGGATGTTAAGTGATGATGCTACTGGTTGTCTGTTGAGTCTGTATTAGTGTGTTTTGTTTCATATTTGTATTATATTGATGAAAATCTATCAAATGCGTCTCGGGTCGTTCTGTCTCGTGGTTTATTTTTCCAAAACTACATCAACAAAAACATCTGGCTTAATTTTCTTCAGAATCGATTATAGGTAAATTTGTAGCATTCACTCCAACTGCCCTGCGTACGAATTTGTGGAACTTATAAATATTTCTTAAATTCCATTTAATAAAACATAGGAACTATAGACATCAACGTCGCAGTCCATTCAATATTTCGACTCATTTAATTTTGCACAAGACGATTTTACAAAATGAAGATACATCACGATAAGTAACCATGTCCGATTCACTGTCATTATTCGATTCAATATTATCGTCTTTGTGTGCTTTCAGTATCAGCTATTATATATTCATTTCATTTTTTCTAACCTGAGTTCGTTACAATAAAGTTCCATCTGAACACATTATTACTTAGGTTCGCCCTTTTAAAACGTCCACACTGTTTCTACATCCTTCTATTCTCCGAAGGGATCAACAAATGTGTATTCACACAATATTCCTTATACATTTCGTTCACCTACAACGGGGTGGTTAAGGTAGTTGATACTCACGCTTCTCGACATTTTATATACGAATTATTCGAGGTTAATACTAACCTTATTGATAAGTCTATCACACATTCCTGGCAATCTTAGCCGTATTTCTGTTCCACTTTCTTATTTCACTTTAAGTATATTTGTAACGCAATCTCAGTTCCAGAATCAAGTCAGACTCCTGTTTAGGGATAAATCTATCACACATTTATTTCAGTAGAAGAATTTCTACACTTTTCAAGTCCATTGGACACATCTCCCTTGGACGAACACTTTCCGAATTCAGTGGACACAGCCACCTTGGACGAACACTGCGGAATATCTCCTTGACACTCAAATTTTCGTCATCCTTCACTATGTCGATACGTCAGATCCTAAACCCAATATTCTGCGTTTATGTGAGGCATATCGTGGTGCGAAGCAAGTATTCAAATTTGTCTCACGCCATGATGTGCACAACAAGGGACAACACTGAATGTGTTATCAAAAATTTAGCGTTGGGCTTAGACCTTTTATATATATATATATATATATATATATATATATATATATATATATATAATATATATATATATATATATATATATATATATATATATATATATATATATATATATATATATAAAATAACAAAAACTCTTTACAGTAATTGTACAACCAAACAGAAAATTAGGTAATAATAGTATAATCGGCTCCCACTTTCTGTCTTAAGAAAAACCACTCTTAGCTAACACGTAGTGATTATGGATATTGGCTCACTTAATAAAATTCAGAGCATCCCGGTCACGAAAAAAATTTACCTTGAGGAAAAGAAATGTACATATATATTTAAGATGAATTAAAGTAACACGGGATCTCTATTCTATTAGATTAAGCTAACACCCCACTGTATTAAATAAGTAAACGTGTGCTTACCGAATAAAGAATAATTCCTGCACTACAACTGCTATTTAGCTCTGGCGCAGAATATCACTTTGTCCAGTGGCAGAATTTTCTTGAGACAATGTTATTTAGTGATAAAGACACCTCGCTTAAATAGTAAGGTAAAGTCTACAGGTGGCTGAACGTGGCTTCTGCACGTGCAAGGCTCTAACTTAACAAGACATACTGGTCTAGGGAAATGGTTTTCTGCCGACTTAAGACGAAAAAGACGTAACCTGAAGCAACACTAGGCAGTCTTACGAGCAAATTGAGTTCGAGATTCCAGACGCAGGCGGAAGGATGACAAGTTAGAGTTACTTCCCCATGTCCCCGAGTTCTCTGCAAATCAAAGAATAGGACACTAGCCGCCATCTAAAAGAAAGGCAGAATAAAAGGACCTTAAGCTAGATGCCGATGTCCACGTGTAAAGTTGTGGAATTTAGCCTTTCCAACGTAAGATTGACATGACCAATGCCAGAAATAGCGCTATTAGGAGCTATAAGACAGAAAAGTGGGCGTAGACAGAATAATAGAGAACAAGACAGGGCAGACCACTCGGCTAAAAGTGACAGAAATTTCTTCGAATCACGACAACGCCAACGCCTGTCCACACCGACTGAGCGCTGAGCGATCACTGGTGTAACAAGATAAAAACGCCAGTCAGTGATGCAGCTGATATACATGCTCATTTATAAATAGTAGTTGTCCATGAAATGACTAGAGAAAAAAATCTTTACGGTTTCCTCGAGCCCTTGAGTCTGTGATTTTCTCAGCTGGTTGTCTGTAGAACGCAAGCTGTCACTGCCGGATATAGACATGGCTTTCGTTTCACTGCAGCTCTCTACTATGAGTCCGAACACTGACATTTTGAACAGCAAAGATCTGAAACATGAACAATATACAATATAATAAATTACAAATATAATAAATAAATATAATCGGTAATTTCCTATTACTCGTGCTTTTTTGCTCCGCACAGAATATGTTTAGTTATAAGTTGTTTTGTAGCATTTACAGTTAGGATTAGGGTTAACCTTAACCCCAACCCTAATCCTAACCCTAATCGTACGAAACAACACATAACTACAGATATTCTGTGCGGAGCAAAAAAGCACGAGTAATAGGAAATTACCATATAATCATTTATTATATTGCATATTGTTCATGTTTCAGATCTTTGCTGTTCTAAATCTCAATGTTCGACTCATAGTAGAGATCTGAAACTTTTCATGCAGCTCCCTTTCTTGGCACATTCTAATCTTTACAGTATTGATCAACATTGACCCAGGTGATTTTATATAATAACCAAAGCATTGTAAATTAAGGTGGGAATAACCTCGTTAAAGTACGTACTGTATATTTAAGTAAGGAAATAACGAACTACGAATATGGATTACGTCTTGTATTTGAAGTTGTCGGCGTTGGGTGGTGAATAGTGATGTGGTGATTTAATCAGTGAATTTCTTCAAACAACTAGGACAGCGAGTCTTTCGTTTGAAACGCAGCTCTAGTAATTACCACATTTTTTGTGAGGTATAATTATCAATATATTATCGAGGTATAAAAAGATGAATGTTACTGGGCAGAAATAACAACCGTTCCGAACAACTTATATTCAGCTTTGACTTAAAACCATAAACAGGTAAAGGATAAAACTAGTTTTTGGGATCCATTTTTATCAGGGTTGTGGAGTCGGCCAAGAAGTCCGAATCCCGACTCCGACTACGGTTTTTTTTACTTGCCATATGGCATAAAATTCGGAGTCGGAGTCCGGACATTATTTACCGACTCCACTAAAAACGACCGACTCCACCTCTGATTTTTATTATTGTTACGAAATGCACTAAAAATAGAAAACAAATGGTCCATGCACTCTCTTACGTTGAGTCAAAGTGTGTGACCAGTTATTGTTAATTAATAAATCGTCAGCAGAAGAGAACAAGTGATAATCTTCAGTTAATCACTAGAAGCAAACAAGTGATAATCTTCAGTTAATCATCAGAAGAGAACAAGTGATAATTTTCAGTTAATCATCAGAAGAGAACAAGTGATAATCTTTAGTTAATCATCAGAAGAGAACAAGTGATAATCTTCAGTTAATCATCAGAAGAGAACAAGTGATAATCTCTAGTTAATCAACAGAAGAGAACAAGTGATAATCTTTAATTAATCATCAGAAGAGAACAAGTGATAATCTTCAGTTAATCATCAGAAGAGGACAAGTGATAATCTTCAGACTACAAAACAGATTGATATCATCTGTAGAACTAGCTAAAGATAGGTACTACCGATTTTATTTTACTTTATTTTATTTTTACTTTATTTATTTATTTTAAAAAAAAAAAAAATGTTGCCTCGTTTTGGCGAGGCGCATGCCGTTCAACCTAGTCGGTTATTGTTACGACAGGGTTTATGATGTTAGCCACTTTGATAATGGGCTATTTTAAAGTTACACATTAAGGGGTTTAAAATGCTATTAATATATATTATGTTTCGCGCTTCACGGTAATTGAACGCGAATCGGTAGAGTCGCGTAGATTTATGATGACGTGTTGCGTTGGTATGCTAACACGTGACGACATTATAATTGTACCCTTTGTATTTGTCATGAAATATTCTAATCCACATATATAAATTATTAGGTAAATATGAAGCCTAACAAATAAAATTAATAAAGAGAAGAGCAATGGTAAAATAACAGTGCTGTCACAAAGAATGTACTCGAAATCCCCCTTGTTTTCTGCTTCGTCTGCAAATTGTAACGCTTTCACGTTGATATAAAAGCTTACTGTATTATTACCCGCCTTCTTCAATGAAACGTGTGCTGCATTTCTAAGAAAAACATTGAGACGTACTGCGTAATGACCTAAATTAATCCTAACATTAATTATACTGCGTTACCAAAACGAACGAACAGATGGACAAAAGGATAAAGAGAGAGGGGAGGGCTGAAAATCAGGAACGCATGCATCACGCGTGTAAGTCTACATGCACTAATTTTTTTTCAGACGGACAGTGATAAAATACACTACCCTTTCCCAGAGTTAGGTTTATAAATCATAAAAAACTCTTATTAGAAAAGATAACATTAGATGGGTTTACGGTTGAGAACATAACAGTACCCAGACAGCACATCTTCGAAACAGGAGGTAGAAGAAATTGCATATTTTGAATGCAGCCACGTAGCTCCTTTAAATTTGTATTTTTGGGTTCCTTAGGGCTTGCTGACAAATAATATGTAAAACGTTACGCAAATAGTCCAGGAATTAATAAATTATACCCAAAATAAAATATTGGGGGTGCCTGACAGCATAAAATCATTTCTGCTCATAAGATTTTTTTTTAACGTGTTTGAAAAAAATTTACGTTACAGAAATAGCCTACCATGTAAACTCCAAATTGATTGGAGCGCAACAAATGAAAGCCTAACCACGATTGGTCGGGCTATAAATACTATCTTGGTTGTTAGGGGAAACGGGGAAAGGTAACATTTTTTCAAACACTTGTCGAAACGGGGCTCATTGGTCAGACTCGCTGATATACACACTTGGGAGCGTTAGTTCGAAACCACTTGTTTAAAATAGCTTGATAAAGCATCAGTGCGTTGAAGCCAGCATATATTTTGCTAAATAAAAGCCTGGAAGATAAGCAGATGGGAATTTGTGCCAGTTTGTGCCAGAATTCATTGCTAATCAACGTATCTGTGTTTATTCGTATGAATTGTGGTAAGCTTGAACCATTCAATATCTTTTAATGAAAATTGAATGTGAATTGTTGATTTATGCCTGTATATATATGTGTAGTTCAGTGGCCAACGTGAGGTAAAGCCTGTAATGCTCCAGCCTGAACAGAGGGTGTCGGAGAGAAGTAAAACGGCATGGAATGGCCAAACAGTACACTGACACCTGGATGATTGAATAGAAAGAAATAATGCTGGAATTGCAAAGGCGTAGTAACCATTAAGAAGGGTAATACTGGAATAAAGTATTTCAAATGAAGCTGACAGTTGGCCTAATGCTCTGAACTCAATGTTTGTGCTGTGTTGTGATCAGTGTAACAAGAGAGTTTAAGTTAGTTATGAAGTAGAAGGTACATCCTTCTTGATTTCAGGGACAGTGGTCTTGATGGTACTGAGCAGCACCTGGTCAGAGCTTTGCTGAATCCAGTGTCGGACAGCATACTCCTTGGTCCTTTTAGCTATCAGTGAGGTGTCTCCAGAGCCCAGAGGAGAATTCAAGCAGAGGAGTCCTTTCCTGCCGCCATCACGCCAGATAAGCTAACTTGGCCAGCTGAGCTCAACATTATGTCCCCTCATCTTGAAATGACTTTATAAAATTAACATTAAGAGGGGAATTTACTTGTCTTAAAATCAGGAACTGTGAACATCTCCAATACTAGTCCATAAAGACAAACTATTGAAGTCATGATGACAAATACCAACAGAGCTTGAACAAAACAAAACCAGTATTACCTCATTTTACTACTACACAACTGACACACATAGAACATTTGTAATAATATATGTCACTACAATATTCATATTAAATACATTCTGTACATAACTTGTAATTTAAATTGATTGTGATTCCTGGTTCCCTTGTAGTTGAATCAGGACACATATTCATTCATGCCAGTAATGAATACATATTGTTATTTGAAAGTTTATCAGTGACTCTTTTAAGATATCTTTGTAGAGTGTTATATGTATGTGAGTGTCACAGTGTTGTCAAGAGTAGTGGATTAAATTAAATTGTTTATCTGTCTGTTGTTGTGACTTACACTTCACCATACTCATACCCTAGACACATAACGTAGCATCACACTATTCCAGAATAATTCTGACTGAGATATATAGATATGTGGTAGCAAGTAAGGTTATCTATAATACACTACTCTTAATAGATATAGATACCTTCACAGCTGATCTCAGTCAGTACACTAAGTTCCCTATAAGTATTTATAACATCCCACTTCACCACAGTATTCTGGATTTGGTCCTAGACGGACGCGAGTTTGTAATGCTCCCGTTGATGATAGTAATTGTGTAGAGGATTTTCTCTATTATATGGCACCATGGTCTGCCTATTGGATATGGATACAAATAACGTCTCAGTTTGATGAATGAAATATTCTTCAGGTCAAGAAAAGTTGCAGGGAGTAATTTTATTAATAAGTATCCAAATTATAATTATCGACCAACTTTGGTTGTTCATTACCGGATTACCGACTGTCGTGAAATATTCTAATCCACATATATAAATTATCAGGTAAATATAAAGCCTAACAAATAAATTCTAATAAAGGAAGAAGAATGGTAAAGAACAGTGCTGTCACAATGACTGTACTCGAAATCCCCCTTGTTTTCTGCTTCGTCTGCAAATTGTAACGTTTCCACGTTAAATAAAAGCCACTGCATGAATGCAAGCGTTTCCACGGCACATTGGAACGGGTATTGCATTTCTGGGAAAAACATTGAGAGGCACACTGCGTAATGACCTAAATTAATCCTAACATTAATTATACTACGTTACCAAAACGAACGAACAGATGGACTCAAATAGAAAGAAGGGAGGGCTGAAAATCAGGAACGCATGCAAAATTAAACACGCGTCTCGCTATTAATGCCACCCCCAACAGGCGTAACGCGATACACAATTACTACTATCACGCGTGTAAGGCCACATGCACTAACTTTTTCGGACGGACAGTGATAAAAACACTAACCTTCCCAGAGTTAGGTTTTAAAAAAATCCTGGAAAACGCTTATTAGAAAAGATGACATTAGATGGGTTTACGTTTGAAAACATTACAGTACCCAGACAGCACATCTTCGAAACAGGAGGTAGAAGAAATTGCATATTTTGAACGCAGCCACTTGGCTCTTTTAAATTTGTATATTTGGGTTCCTTAGGGCTTGATGACAAAGAATATGTTAAGTGTTATGCAAATAGTCTAGGAATTAACAAGTTATAGCCAAAATAAAATGATGGTGCTGTCAGACAACACCCAAAATCAGAATCGCTCAGTGGTAGATTTTTTAAACCACCATTGTACGGGAAATGGGCCACAAGTTACATTTGAACTGATTGGCTGGAATGATATGTAAGGCTAAACACGATTAGTCGGACTATAAATGCTATCCTTGGTTGTTAGGGGAGACGTAGGAAGGTAAAATTTTTTCAAACACTTGTCGAAACGTGGCTCCATTGGCCAGACTCGCTGATATAATCACTTAGGAGCGTTAGTTCGAGACCACTAGTTCAAATAAGCTTGATAAAGCAACAGTGCGTTGAAGCCAGCTCATATTTTTGCTAAATAAAAGCCTGGAACATAAGCAGATGGGAATTTGTGCCAGTATTTGTGCCAGAATTCATTGCTAGTCAACGTATCTGTGTTTATTTCCATGAATTGTGGTAAGCTTGAAACATTCAATATCTTTTAATGAAAATTGAATGTGAATTGTTAATTTATGCCTGTATATATGTGTAGTTCAGTAGCAAACATGATGTAAAGTCTATAATGCTCCAGCCTGAACAGAAGTTGTCGGAGGAAAGTAAAACGGCATGGAATGGCCAAACAGTACACTGACACCTAGATTATTGATTAGACAGAAATAATGCTGGAATTGCAGAGGCGTAGTAACCATTAGGGAGGGAAATACTGGTATAAAGTATTTCAGATGAAGCTGACAGTTGGCCTAACGCTCTGAACTCAATGTTTGTGATGTATTGTGCTCAGTGTAGAACTAGAGTATCAATTAGTTATAAAGTAGAAGGTACATCCTTCTTGTTTTCAGGGACTGTGGTCTTAACGTTATTGAGCAGCACCTGGTCAGAGCTTTGCTGAATCCAGAGTCGGACAGCATACTCCTTGGTCGATTTAGCTATCAGTGAGGTGTCTCCAGAGCACAGGGGAGAAATCGAGCAGAGGAGTCTTTTCCTGCCGCCATCACGCAAGATAAGCTGATATGGCCAGCTGAGCTCAACATTATGTACCCCCATCTTAAAATAACATTGTAACATAAACTTAAGAGGGGAAGTAAATTGTTTTAATACCAGGAACTGAGAACATCTCCAATACTAGTTCCCATAGAAACAAACTATTGAAGTCATGATGACAAATACCAACAGAGCTTGAACAAAACAAAACCAGTATTACCTCATATTAACACTACACAACTGACACACATAGGATACCATTGATAATATATGTCACTACATGAATCATATTAATAAATTCTGTACATATACCTTGTAATTAAAATTGATTGTGATTCCTGGTTTCCTTTGTATTTGAATCAGGACACATATACATTCATGACAGCAATGAATACATATTGTTATTTGAAAAGTTATCAGTGACTCCTTTAAGATATCCTTGTAGAGTGTTTTATGTATGTGAGTGTCACAGTGTTGTCAAGTGTAGTGGAATAAATTAAATTGTTTATCTGTCTGTTGTTGTTTTGACTTACACTTCATCATACACATACCCTAGACATATAACGTAGTCATCACACTATTCCAGAATAATTCTGACTGAGGTATACATATGTGGCAGCAAGTAAGGTTATATATAATACACTACTCTTATTAGATATATATACCTTCACAGCTGATCTCAGTCAGTACACTAAGTCCCCTATAAATATTTATAACATCCCACTTCACCACATATATTGGGGTCTCGCTCTTGGGATTTTGAATCTTTCCCTATTAAAAATATTGGGGGTAATTCACTTCAGGGAATAATAAGAATTAAAAAGGTATCCTTGGGTGGAATTAAATAAGGTTGAGCTCTCGGTGCCTGTGTTGTCCATTAGATATATATTTAGAGATTGAATTGTTGGTTAGACATTGTATAAACTTACCTGATAGACAATGGCGGACCTGGCCAAATTTCGATCTGCTGCTGTTCAGACTGCAAAAGAGTTAGGATTAGATGGGCAAGTTATGGTTGCCTATGTCACTACGGAATGTGACAAATTTATTGAACGCGAAGAAAGAAGGTTTGAAGCCGAAAGAAAGTTAGAGGCTGAAAGGGAAATTAAGAAGTTACAATTTGAGGCTGAGGCTGAGACTAAGAGGTTGCAGGCTGAGGCTGAGACTAAGAGGTTGCAGATTGAGGCTGAGGCTAAGAAATTGGAAGCAGAAAGAGAAGACAAAAGATTAGCTGCAGAAAGGGAAGCAGAAGAAAGAAGATTGACTGCAGAGAGGGAAGCAGAAAAGGAGGAGAAGAGATTACAAAGGGAACATGAGTTACGACTAAGGGAGTTTGAGTTTCAGGGCCATGCTCCTGAAAATGGTGCAGTCCCTTTGCCTCTGATGCCACTGCTAGCCAGGGAGCCTCAACCTCAGCTATGAATTTTCATTTAGATCATTTTGTTGAGAAAGACGATGATATAGAGAGCTACCTAAATAGGTATGAACTATTAGCTACCACGTATGGGTTAGAGAGAGAAAGGTGGAGCTTAAAGTTATCTCAAGGACTTCGTGGGGCAGCTTATGAAGTTTTTGCAAAAATGAGCAGAGGTGATCAGGAAAATTATGACATGCTAAAGCAGGCTCTTTTGTTAAGATATGAAAAGAATGCAGAATTTTATAGGAAAAAATTTAGGAATGCTAAACTACTGTCAGGTGAAACCTATCACCAGTTCTCTGCACGAATAGAGACATACTTGGAGAAATGGACTTCTCTGGGGAAAACCCAAGATCTTAAGGAAATGGTCCTTATAGAGCAACTAAGAGAGTCCATGGCTCCAGACCTGAGAAAGTTTCTCATGGAACAAGGTGCAGAGAGGCTGGGTGAGTTGCTAAATGTTGCTGAAAGGTATCAATCAGCTCAAGCAGAGGTAACAGGTAATAAAAAGAAACAAGTGGATAACTTTAGGGCACCACAGAACTTTAATAAATTTGATCCTAGGGATCAAAACAAAGGTAATCACCAATTCGATAGGCCACGGTATGAAAATAAAAATAAATTCCCACAATTCGATGAAAGGAAATATGATGAAAGAAAATCTTTCAACCAAGGAAAAAGGTGGTGTAAGAATTGTCAGATGGACAATCATGACACTGACCGTTGCAGAAGGAAACCTGTGTATATGGCAACCCTTCAGGTCAGGTCGACCTCAAGACAGGAGGAGGATATTATGTTGGATACCACTCCAGAAGAGATGAGGAAGGCACAGGCTGGGGATAAAACACTCAAGCCTTGTTTCAGAAAATTGTCAACTTGTCATACAACTCCAGGCAAGGGAGATTTTTACATGAAAAACAAGTTGATGTATAGGAAGACTGGAGCTAGATCCAAAGGTCAGGGACAGCTGGTACTTCCTAAAAGATATAGGGCAGACTTAATAAGGAGCCTACATGTGAAACCAGATGGGGACCATGAGAAGATAGGTACCATCATTCAAAAGGTGGCTCACAATTATTATTGGCCCAAAGCAAGATGGGACATTGAGAATTTTGTAGAAAGGTGTAGCATAGCACATGAGGGAACACCCACAAGTGGGAACATGGATCAGGACCTGGACACGCCACGGGGCAAAATTAGGCCTGATAATAAAAAGAAAAATAGATTTGATAAAGTGGACCAAATGGAATGGGAAGCCCCTTTTCACGGACAAGCTTCACTTAACTGTTTTACAATGGCCACTATGCGGAGAGTGCAAAAAGATGTCTTACCCCAGGATAAGCCGACAATCCCTCAATCGGACTTAAACAAACTGGAGGAAGAGGATGTAGAGAGGAAATCTCTCATCAAGAATTTTAAGTGGGGAGAAAGCCCCAAAAGAAAAATTGGTAGCGGTCGTTTTGTGCATGATAATTCTGGGAGGAAAAATCATCACTATAGAGCTTCGAATGGAAGAGACCATACCGGTGCATGGACAAATAGGTCCACACAATTAAAGGTCCATATGTAGCTTTGTTAAGAACGTGGACTGATGAAAAGGCAGAGGAAAACATTACATCTTCATACCAATATGTGAATGAGCTGACCACTCGTTTAAAAACTGGCTGGAAACTTGCCAATGAAAATTTGAAACAAGCCAGGAAGAAACATGCTGCCTATTATAACAGGAAGGCGAAAGACAGAGATTTGGCTGTGGGAGAGAAGGTACTGCTTCTTCTCCCCGGGAGTCAGAATAAGTTACAAATTGGATGGCAGGGTCCATATACAGTTTTAGAGAAGGTATCTAGAACAAATTATAAGATAGATAAGAAGGGGAAAGAAAAAATCTATCATGTGAATCTCCTGAAGAAATATTTGGAAAGAGAACATCAGGAAGAGACACACTTGTTGACCTTGTCCATCGCCATGGAGATGAAAAAGGAACCACTTTCATCATTTGAATATCCATTACACCCCTGTGAGACAGCAGCACAGGTGAAAATCAGTACACATTTAACGAAAACTCAGAAAGAGAGAGTGCAACAGGTTCTAAATAATCATGCAGAGGTGTTAACAGACCGACCAGGGCATACAAACCTATTGGAATATGATATGAAACTGATAGACCCCACACCTGTCTGTATGAAACCATATTCGATTCCGTTTGCTAAGGAGAAAGCTTTGAAGGAAGAGATAGACTATCTATTGAAGGAAGGAATTATTTCACCCAGTGAATCTTCGTATAGTTCCGGTGTTGTACTCTTAAGGAAGCCCTCTGGAGAACATAGACTCTGTATAGATTACAGGAGACTGAATGCTATTACAGAAGGACAGGTGGATCCATTGCCGGATACAAATCAGCTGTTTGCCAGACTAAATAAAGCTAAATATTTCTCAAAAGTGGATCTGAGTAAAGGATACTATCAGATTCCAGTAAAGCCTGAGGTTAGACCATACCTAGCTTTTAGTACCTCAGAAGGACACTATGAGTTTAATAGATTGCCATTTGGATTGAAGAATGCGCCTAGTGTCTTCTCTAGAATGATGAGAAAATTGTTGGATGTAAACATTTCGGAGGAACGTAACGAATCCCTGAGTTGCCTCTTTGATTGAGGATATTCCGAATGTTTCATACAGGATAATAAGAAGATTATGGGATCCACTACGAAAACTCTGCTATCACCAGGTATATGTTATCTCCTCATAACGTACATTTTGAGGGAAATATAATGTTCTCTGGACATGTCATTGCGCAGACTCAGAGAAGAGAAATGGTGAATACGGGTTGCGAAGCAGCATTAAGACAAGCACTCACACTTGCGGCTGTTCAGTAACATAACCGAAATATATTATTGGTTGTAGAAGTCTGAGGCAGATTTCATGAGTAGTGCCTACTCTGAATGGACCCAACTACATAAAACCATGATAGCACCACAGCAGAGTAAAGTCAAGTTGACTTACATTTATCTATGTGTATATAGAATAAAGGACTGACATGGGATGTCTGTTTTAAGAGGGGAGGTGTCGTGAAATATTCTAATCCACATATATAAATTATCAGGTAAATATAAAGCCTAACAAATAAATTCTAATAAAGGAAGAAGAATGGTAAAGAACAGTGCTGTCACAATGACTGTACTCGAAATCCCCCTTGTTTTCTGCTTCGTCTGCAAATTGTAACGTTTCCACGTTAAATAAAAGCCACTGCATGAATGCAAGCGTTTCCACGGCACATTGGAACGGGTATTGCATTTCTGGGAAAAACATTGAGAGGCACACTGCGTAATGACCTAAATTAATCCTAACATTAATTATACTACGTTACCAAAACGAACGAACAGATGGACTCAAATAGAAAGAAGGGAGGGCTGAAAATCAGGAACGCATGCAAAATTAAACACGCGTCTCGCTATTAATGCCACCCCCAACAAGCGTAACGCGATACACAATTACTACTATCACGCGTGTAAGGCCACATGCACTAACTTTTTTTTCGGACGGACAGTGATAAAAACACTAACCTTCCCAGAGTTAGGTTTTTAAAAATCCTGAAAACGCTTATAGAAAAGATACATTAGATGGGTTTACGTTTGAAAACATTACAGTACCCAGACAGCACATCTTCGAAACAGGAGGTAGAAGAAATTGCATATTTTGAACGCAGCCACTTAGCTCTTTTAAATTTGTATATTTGGGTTCCTTAGGGCTTGATGACAAAGAATATGTTAAGTGTTATGCAAATAGTCTAGGAATTAACAAGTTATAGCCAAAATAAAATGATGGTGCTGTCAGACAACACCCAAAATCAGAATCGCTCAGTGGTAGATTTTTTAAACCACCATTGTACGGGAAATGGGCCACAAGTTACATTTGAACTGATTGGCTGGAATGATATGTAAGGCTAAACACGATTAGTCGGACTATAAATGCTATCCTTGGTTGTTAGGGGAGACGTAGGAAGGTAAAATTTTTTCAAACACTTGTCGAAACGTGGCTCCATTGGCCAGACTCGCTGATATAATCACTTAGGAGCGTTAGTTCGAGACCACTAGTTCAAATAAGCTTGATAAAGCAACAGTGCGTTGAAGCCAGCTCATATTTTTGCTAAATAAAAGCCTGGAACATAAGCAGATGGGAATTTGTGCCAGTATTTGTGCCAGAATTCATTGCTAGTCAACGTATCTGTGTTTATTTCCATGAATTGTGGTAAGCTTGAAACATTCAGTATCTTTTAATGAAAATTGAATGTGAATTGTTAATTTATGCCTGTATATATGTGTAGTTCAGTAGCAAACATGATGTAAAGCCTATAATGCTCCAGCCTGAACAGAAGGTGTCGGAGGAAAGTAAAACGGCATGGAATGGCCAAACAGTACACTGACACCTAGATTATTGATTAGACAGAAATAATGCTGGAATTGCAGAGGCGTAGTAACCATTAGGGAGGGAAATACTGGTATAAAGTATTTCAGATGAAGCTGACAGTTGGCCTAACGCTCTGAACTCAATGTTTGTGATGTATTGTGCTCAGTGTAGAACTAGAGTATCAATTAGTTATAAAGTAGAAGGTACATCCTTCTTGTTTTCAGGGACTGTGGTCTTAACGTTATTGAGCAGCACCTGGTCAGAGCTTTGCTGAATCCAGAGTCGGACAGCATACTCCTTGGTCGATTTAGCTATCAGTGAGGTGTCTCCAGAGCACAGGGGAGAAATCGAGCAGAGGAGTCTTTTCCTGCCGCCATCACGCAAGATAAGCTGATGTGGCCAGCTGAGCTCAACATTATGTACCCCCCATCTTAAAATAACATTGTAACATAAACTTAAGAGGGGAAGTAAATTGTTTTAATACCAGGAACTGAGAACATCTCCAATACTAGTTCCCATAGAAACAAACTATTGAAGTCATGATGACAAATACCAACAGAGCTTGAACAAAACAAAACCAGTATTACCTCATATTAACACTACACAACTGACACACATAGGATACCATTGATAATATATGTCACTACATGAATCATATTAATAAATTCTGTACATATACCTTGTAATTAAAATTGATTGTGATTCCTGGTTTCCTTTGTATTTGAATCAGGACACATATACATTCATGACAGCAATGAATACATATTGTTATTTGAAAAGTTATCAGTGACTCCTTTAAGATATCCTTGTAGAGTGTTTTATGTATGTGAGTGTCACAGTGTTGTCAAGTGTAGTGGAATAAATTAAATTGTTTATCTGTCTGTTGTTGTTTTGACTTACACTTCATCATACACATACCCTAGACATATAACGTAGTCATCACACTATTCCAGAATAATTCTGACTGAGGTATACATATGTGGCAGCAAGTAAGGTTATATATAATACACTACTCTTATTAGATATATATACCTTCACAGCTGATCTCAGTCAGTACACTAAGTCCCCTATAAATATTTATAACATCCCACTTCACCACACCGACCTACGGAATCGCGAGTAAATAGCCAGACGTTGTGTTGATTAATGAAGTAAAAGTCAGGAGACGATTCGTATAGATTACATGAATTTTATGTATGCTTGATTACTATGTCTTATGGATTCGCATATCGTCAATTAAATTTATTTTTGTGGACTCGTACCTGTCGTGAAATATTCTAATCCACATATATAAATTATCAAGTAAATATAAAGCCTAATAAATACATATAATAAAGAAAGGAAGAAGAATGGTAAAGAACAGTGCTGTCACAATGACAGTACTCGAAATCCCCTTTGTTTTATGCTTCGTCTGCAAATTGTAACGTTTCCACGTTAAATATAAGCTACTGCATAAATACAAGCGTTTCCACAACACATTAAAACGGGTATTGCATTTCTGAGAAAAACATTGAGAGGCACACTGCGTAATGACCTAAATTAATCCTAACATTAATTATACTACGTTACCAAAACGAACGAACAGATGGACTAAAGGATAGAGAGAGGGGAGAGGCAGAAAGCCGAACGCATGCAAAATTAAACACGCGTCTCGCTATTAATGCCACCCCAACAAGCGTAACGCGATACACAATTACTACTATCACGCGTGTAAGGCCACATGCACTAACTTTTTCGGACGGACAGTGATAAAAACACTAACCTTCCCAGAGTTAGGTTTTAAAATCCTGAGAAACGCTTATTAGAAAAGATAACATTAGATGGGTTTACGTTTGAAAACATTACAGTACCCAGACAGCACATCTTCGAAACAGAAGGTAGAAGAAATTGCATATTTTGAACGCAGCCACTTAGCTCTTTTAAATTTGTATATTTGGGTTCCTTAGGGCTTGCTGACAAAGAATATGTAAAACGTTACGCAAATAGTCTAGGAATTAACAAGTTATAGCCAAAATAAAATGATGGTGCTGTCAGACAACACCCAAAATCAGAATCGCTCAGTGGTAGATTTTTTAAACCACCATTGTACGGGAAATGGGCCACAAGTTACATTTGAACTGATTGGCTGGAATGATATGTAAGGCTAAACACGATTAGTCGGACTATAAATGCTATCCTTGGTTGTTAGGGGAGACGTAGGAAGGTAAAAATTTTTTCAAACACTTGTCGAAACGTGGCTCCATTGGCCAGACTCGCTGATATAATCACTTAGGAGCGTTAGTTCGAGACCACTAGTTCAAATAAGCTTGATAAAGCAACAGTGCGTTGAAGCCAGCTCATATTTTGCTAAATAAAAGCCTGGAACATAAGCAGATGGGAATTTGTGCCAGTATTTGTGCCAGAATTCATTGCTAGTCAACGTATCTGTGTTTATTTCCATGAATTGTGGTAAGCTTGAAACATTCAGTATCTTTTAATGAAATTGAATGTGAATTGTTAATTTATGCCTGTATATATGTGTAGTTCAGTAGCAAACATGATGTAAAGCCTATAATGCTCCAGCCTGAACAGAAGGTGTCGGAGGGAAGTAACACTGCATGGAATGGCCAAACAGTACACTGACACCTAGATTATTGATTAGAAGAAATAATGCTGGAAGTGCAGAGGCGTAGTAACCATTAAGGAGGTTAATACTGGTATAAAGTATTTCAGATGAAGCTGACAGTTGGCCTAACGCTCTGAACTCAATGTTTGTGATGTATTGTGCTCAGTGTAGAACTAGAGTATCAATTAGTTATGAAGTAGAAGGTACATCCTTCTTGTTTTCAGGGACCGTGGTCTTGACGTTATTGAGCAGCACCTGGTCAGAGCTTTGCTGAATCCAGAGTCGGACAGCATACTCCTTGGTCCATTTAGCTATCAGTGAGGTGTCTCCAGAGCACAGGGGAGAAATCTAGCAGAGGAGTCTTTTCCTGCCGCCATCACGCAAGATAAGCTGATCTGGCCAGCTGAGCTCAACATTATGTACCCCATCTTAAAATGACATTGTAAAAATAACATTAAGAGGGGAATTAAATTGTTTTAATATCAGGAACTGAGAACATCTCCAATACTAGTTCCAATAAAGACAAACTATTGAAGTCATGATGACAAATACCAACAGAGCTTGAACAAAACAAAACCAGTATTACCTCATATTACTACTACACAACTGACACACATATGATACTTTTAATAATATATGTCACTACAATATTCATATTGATAAATTCTGTCTTTATAACTTGTAATTAAAATTGATTGTGATTCCTGGTTCCTTTGTATTTGAATCAGGACACATATACATTCATGACAGCAATGAATACATATTGTTATTTGAAAAGTTATCAGTGACTCCTTTAAGATATCCTTTAGAGTGTTATATGTATGTGAGTGTCACAGTGTTGTCAAGTGTGGTGGAATAAATTAAATTGTTTATCTGTCTGTTGTTGTTTTGACTTACACTTCATCATACACATACCCTAGACATATAACGTAGTCATCACACTATTCCAGAATAATTCTGACTGAGGTATACATATGTGGCAGCAAGTAAGGTTATATATAATACACTACTCTTATTAGATATATATACCTTCACAGCTGATCTCAGTCAGTACACTAAGTCCCCTATAAATATTTATAACATCCCACTTCACCACAGTACCACCTTGGACTTATCAACTCACTATTGTTGAAGTTTTGGTCAATTTACACCCAACATTCGCCAACATAATATAAGCACGATGTTCAAGATAAAATAAGTCATAAATGATAAAGAAAATCAATTCAAGACATGGCCAGAAATAATGCACACTCTTTATTAATAACGAAAATGGTTAAAAAGGTCAAGCAATAAAGACAGACCTCCAAGCCACAAGCAAGCGCAACGAAGTGGTCTAACACCCCTACTATAACAAACGTGGTGGCCATAACAGTTATATTAGGGCGCATGTCTAAATATAAAAGACCTTTAGATATGATGATGAATTACCGATGAGTGTAAATGTGTTACTGATAAAATGCCTACTGAATATTTGCTTCAGTGATGCCCAACATATGAGGAACATAGAAAGCACATATGGCTGTCACCAGTACCATTTTCGGAAACAAAACTGTATGGAGATGCAAATAAGATGATAGGAAACTCTATACAACGCGATACAACAGGAGGCAATCTGATCATTAGAAGTAGTCCTCCCGTCGATCACGTGTTTCGGCCCCTTAATCTCCTTTACACTCTAAGGTAGGCGGGCCCACTTAGGTCATGACTCCCAAGTGTCAGCCTCCTGTTGTCTAGTGCAGAGAATTGAACCCACTCCACTTTGGTTGCAGCTTTCAAATTCACTCCTATTTCTGCCAGCTGGAGGCAATTATGAAAGTAACTCCTATGTTGAAAACAAATTACTGTCTCGAGTTCCATAGCCTGTTGCGGTTGTTCCACAGTCGGCACGATGCCTTTTCCGCAGTTTCGCTGAGCCTCTTAAGTGTCCTTGTTCTTGACTGTCCCCTCAACCCCAACAGTTTCAGCAGCTGACCAGTGCTTTCTTTGAAAATATTGTAGTAGACGGCTGAGAGTGTACAAAGATGTAGTTCGCCATATCGTTCACACACACACACACACAACAACAACAAAAAAGAAATAGCGAATTATTGATTACTTAAAACTGCTATACGCTTGTATTCTATGGTATAGAATTATGGAACATTTTTTTTTTTCTGTACTTTAGTGCATTTATTAACAGTAATAAAAATGGATCCCTGAAATCTGTATTTGACTTTACTTGTTCTTACTTGTCACAGTTTGAAAGTAGCTATTTTCCACCCCGCGTTCCAGCCCAGAGTTTAGTGTCATATCTCCTGGGACACGCCTATCTCTCAACCCCGCTATCTCAGACTGTATCTCAGGAAATCAAACTTTCTAAAACAACGGTCTTATATGGGTACTTCTCAGAGAGGCCTGGCTGAACCCCTGTCATTAGAAGTATTTCAAGATCGTTTATACTTCCGTAGCTTGTTTTTGTGTTATTTGCCTGACGCCGAACGTTAGACACAATCACTTCTTGTTCCCTGACCGTGAACACTTTCTGCCGCCGAATTAGAAAACCTCTCTGTAACTTAAGCTGCTTATGAGTCCATGGGGAAAAAGAACTAGCCTTCATTCATTGGGACACAAAAGTAAAACATATACTTTCACGCCTTTGTGTTTTAGATCAGTGTGCCATGTAGCTGTGGCAATCGGAATCTTCTGTACAAATGCTGTACCAGTTGCGATGGAGAATATTTACAATGTGAATCGCTCTTTGCGTGTGTGTGTGTTTTTTTTTAAATTACTGTACTAAGTGTTTAATTTAAATGCCGTAATAGAAAGTGTCACGTGTTACCGCCTTTATTTTGAGCTTCATGCGACAATTGTTGCGTTTTTATTCGGTTATTCTGCAGCAGGCTGGCATCAGTGTATTCCTTTCACATGAGAATTTTATTGGTGTATATGTAATAATTAGATACCTGCGCAATAATATATACACGAATACGCGAATATAAATATACACATTATACAAACACATACGAACACTTAAACCGTATATGTGTAAAACGTATACGTGTAAATGGTTATTGGCTTAACAATAAAACCATAAAACCTGTTGTTATTGCCACCTTGAGTACTGATTTAAGCGGTGGAAAGTGCTTTACGTAAAATATCGGGCTTGTAGCAGTCATAAATATATATATAAATATAAACGGACGTAGTATTATTCATTATTGTTGTATCAGCCTCGTAAAACGTGGTTCTCTTTATTTTTATTCCTTGTATTTGTTTGGAATGGTAAGAGTTCTCATACGTGAGGTGAATTTGTGATTTCACCATTATGTCCTGACAGATAGTATATCAGTTTGCGAAATCTCCCGTATGGCTCGGGAACATATATGATAACACGAGAAGATAAAAAAAAGAGGGTAGAGACATTCATAACTAGATGTTTTTTGCGTATTTAGAAAACTGAAATGGTATTTCAGGACCACCCGTGTAGAAGTAAAGGAAAGAACCACACATATAGCAGAAGAACAAGAGCTTAGAAACTTTGGATGTGTGTATAGCGTACACAAAAGAAGTTATCATGTAGCATTACTCGGCAGATACTGTTTTAGAAACAACGAAGTCAAAGAAACATTGGAAGTCTAGTGAAAACAGAATATGGTTATGGTGGTCTCAGATCAAATGCTGACGTCACACATTTATATTTTGTCCCGCGCATTTATAAGTCGCACGTAAGGGGTTAAAGGTAGAAAAATCCCGTTGAGGCATATTGGGAATATAGAGTTAGGCCCATATTTTCTTGACCATCGGCACACTAGGGATAACATGTGCTCATTAAATATGTGTATGTAAACAGAATAGTGCCTACAACCCGTGAAATCCAGATCCAAACCTCAGAAATGAGGTATCTGAGGAAGGTGGTTGAAGTAACAAGAAGAGACATGGTACGCAACCAGACGATACGTCAAGGCCTTAAATCCTACCCCCTGCAGACCCAAGTAGAACAGTCCCAATTAAGATGGTTTGGCCATGTCTGCAGAATGGGAGAAGATCGGACACCACGACAAGCATGGGAAACAAAGAGCCAAGGATCCAGACCCCGAGGACGACCCAGAGTCCGCTGGGAGGACAACATTAGACAATCTTTGAAGGATCGAGGACTAGAATGGAACCAGGCCAAAAGGAAGACAGCCGATAGGATAGTCTGGCGCTCTCTCTTCCAAACCTCTACACCTCACGGTAGAAGGGGAACGACTAAGTAAGTAAGTAAGTAAACAGAATAATGGTTAAACTCGGACTCGAGATATTGGAAAAGTTATGAACAATAAATACTGATGCATTAGGTCAGGTGTCCCCAGACTTTTTTGTTTTTGGTTCCGATCGCTCCATGAGATCCTATATCCTTAATCGATCCCAGATAATAAATAAAATAAGGAACAAAAGCCAGATCCAAACCTCAGAAATGAGGTATCTGAGGAAGGTGGTTGAAGTAACAAGAAGAGGCATGATCCGCAACCAGACGATACGTCAAGGCCTAATAACCCAACCCTTGCAGACCCAAGTAGAACAGTCCCAACTGAGATGGTTTGGCCATGTCTGCAGAATGGGAGAAGATCGGCTACCACGACATGCATGGAAAACTAAGAGCCAGGGGCCCAGACCTCCAGGACGACCCAAAGTCCGCTGGAAGGACAACATTAAACAATCTTTGAAGCACCGAGGACTAGAATGGAACCAAGCCAGGAGGAAGACAACCGATAGGATAGTCTGGCGCTCTCTCTTACAAACTTGTACACCTCACGGTAGAAGAGGAACGAATAAGTAAGTAAGTAAATAAGGAAGTGATTATATAGGCATAATAAATTAAGATTAACTTTTTTTTGAACTGGTTAAATTCTAAGATGGGAACGATGTGGCTGATGCGCATTAGCAAGGGCGTTGATATATGGTTGGAGTAGATGAGTTTTAGTCGTTAGTCATCAGGTTCTTCCATCTTAAGTCTGTTCCATTGTGTTGTTAAACTGCAGTTGCTTGGTTAAAATCAGCTCCAGCCACGTACGAACTTGGAAATGTAAGCAGAAGCAGCTTAACTGCTGCACAAAGCTTGGGGTATTTAAAGCAGCATTTCCAGATGTAAAATTGAGTCACAGCAGGCATGTTCTGCTATGATTGTCAACTTTCGACCCCACAAGTATAATTGACCTCCCGATTTACTGTGTGGCGTTTATCGACTCATTGGATGTCGATATCGACCCTTGGGTGTTCGCTTCGACCACTTTAGGGACCTCTGCATTAGATAACACTAGTCAACAAATTTTCAAAAGTTATTTGTACCAGAAATTAAATATACCATTTCTTATTGATTTTGACATGCTGATTTCAAATATCATAATGAAATTGACCCTGGTTTTTTTTTTAGATGATGAATTTACATTACAGTAATTCAAATAATGTATGCTTGTTTAATTCTCTGGGGTGAACAGCTAGTCTTTCTACTTTAGCATTATAAAAATTGTGGTTACATACTCAATTAATTGATATTTCAACATAAAATGATAGAAAAAATAAAAACATTATTTAAAGTTCACATATCATGTTTTAAAAAGGCACATTTGAACCCATTCCGTCATTATTCAGTCGCTGTTCGAGCTCTCTTTGCTTGCTTCTTGTAGTCAATCGATGAGGTGTCTCTTGTCACAGTCCAACAGTAATCAGCAAGCATTGAAGAGCTCCAATTGCCTTGATACCTTGTCTCCATAGCAGCAATGTCCTGGTGAAATCGTTCACCATGCTCATCACTGACTTCTCCACAGTTTGACATAAAGAAATCCAGATGAGAATCCAGAAAATGAATTTTCAAAGACATGTTGCAGCCAAGACTCTTATACTTCAGAAGGAGATTTTCTACAATTTCATTGTAATTATCAGATCTGTTGTTTCCAAGAAAATTGTCCACCACTGACTTAAATGCTAGCCATGCTGCTTTTTCCTTGCCATGCAACACGTAAAGCAACTCGTCATCTGTCGTAAATTTATTTTGAGAGAAAGAGTCTTAGAAATAGTAGTCCGGTTTAGAGTGGAGAATGATGATGAAATCTCAGTGATAGAAATTGTAGAGAGTAAATAGTTGCTTCACAGAGTGCTGGAGGAGAGTAAAGACAGACTTATTTACGGCAAATCGTTTCTCTCAATCTACTCTTCAGTCTCTCCTGGTCAAACAATTATTTGCCAGTTTTCCAGACACACATCTGCGCTCACACCGATTTGGTGCTTCAAACACACAAACGCACGTGAATACAACTATATTAAACAAATAGGGGAAATGTTGGGCTTTGGATATTTCCAACACAGTGCTAACTAGGTTTATGATGTTTATTAACCAAAAAAAATAATCAAATCACAAACAAATATCAAGTGTTACACAAAATTATCATAAGTACAGAAAATGCAAACAACAAGGTGGGGAGGGGGTGAAGAAGATTGGTATCGACTAAGCCCTTCCCGCTTATTAGACAAAGATG
The DNA here is from genome assembly GCA_024509875.1 of Oreohelix idahoensis. Lineage (NCBI taxonomy): Eukaryota > Metazoa > Mollusca > Gastropoda > Stylommatophora > Oreohelicidae > Oreohelix > Oreohelix idahoensis. Next base: position 198,549 of record JAMPIV010012863.1, on the reverse strand, counting down.
AACCCAGTCCAAAGATAGATAGTTATCAGGAACATAGGTAATGTAACTGTAGCGAGATTTGGTAAACACTTGCTTGGTTGTAGCGCGACACGCCCACGCGACACCCACACACACCAGCGCAAGGTCAGCGCTGCGGTCTTTCTTTGAAGTTGGTAGACAGCGGAAATGTGACTTACGGTTAAAAGCCATACAGTATTACTGAAGAATGAGGAAATAGCTATATAGGAATGTATGGCCGACTTTAAAAGTTTGCATTTACTGGACATTAAATTATTCACTACAGGAGAACGCATGGTTGGAATAATATTAAATAAATATAACTCAACAAAGGAGATAGGCTAGGAATTATATCCAAAAGGATATTATTCAAATATAAATAGTTTTAAAGATAATTAATATTTTTCACCTTCATCACATCGGCTAAAAGTTAGCTAATAATCTTTAAAAATTTATTACACTAACAAGCCTCAACGGAATTGTATAAAACTTATATGTAATGAAAGCCCCATATGGGGAAAAGGAAATGATATATAGGAAGGAAGGAAGGAGATAAGTGTGTGAGTGACAGAAGAGAAAAACGAGTACAGGAAAAGCACAGATTGTTTCAAATAGCTTCAAAACAGGAGATGAAACTAAAATCTTTTGGGGAATTTGGGAGCTGCTTTCTCGTACGCGCGAGAGACTGAAATATAAGGACAGAGCGGCGCATTGTAAATCACACACCAAATCCAGAAGCCAGAGTGAGAAACTGGAGGACAGCCTCTGCAAGAAAAGTTCTATTTTCACGCTGCATGCAGGGCAGATTAAGTTAAGCCAATACAGTCTCACCGTGAGCTTATTAATCCTAAGAGGGTATGTAAGTTTATTAAAAATATATGTATTACTAATATCATTTTATTTCAGATTTTATTTCTGATTGATTGTAGCAGATATAATAAAAAAGGGAATGACGCTAACCAGAGATAACCTTCACCGGCATTGTCAGGAAGCATAACCATTAATTGGTTAGCCAAATATATTATGGCTAATTCTTGCCTGGAAGCTTACGACATACCAGCAAGTACATAAGTGACTTGACATCCATAAGTGGAAGGCAAAGGTTATATCGTACCCATGTATCATAACATGTGATTTATTCATGTATATTGTTAATTCTGCACCTTATACATTATCTTATCATGCTATCTCTGTAATATACTACCATGATTCATTCATTTACATACAAACACTGAAGACATGGTCGCATCATGAACAGCAGAGGGTGGTGAGATTGTTAGAACAATGGCCACCTATTACTTCTTGTTCCAGGTTTTTATGATCAATGTTTATGATCATTCCTGATCGGAAACTAAAGACTTGAAGAAGTTGATCCAGCTCACTGAAGCCTAGAGGTCAACCAAACTTCAACACCTTAGTCCCCCGTAGTTATAGGGCGGGCTGAAGGAAAGTCTTCCGTACTCCAGTGTGTCGGAGGAACCTCGAGCAGACGTGGATAAAGTTGAGTTTATATATTTCCATCCAACAAATCCTGTGAGCAGTTCTAAAACGACTTTCTAATGATGAAAACTAGATGGCAAGAGATAATGTGACAAACTTGTTTTATAAATTCAGTGGAAGATAAATCCAAGACTTTTTCTATTAGTTATTTTAATTTGTAACTGTAAATAATCATACATTTTACCATCTTCCAACACCCATTTATCATTACAAGAATATATAGATGTACATAATAAATTGGATAATTGTACTCATTTGACTTGTTAAATTTTTAACTGTTAAATTTTGAGTTACTTTTTCTAATTTAATTATAATATCACATAGGGTTACGATAGCGAAGTAGCTCTTATACTTCTGAAGCCTAAATCTATTGTCCAGCTCAGAGTATTCACAGCTGTAACTCACTTGTGATACCAGTGTACTTCTCGGGCACTGGAACTTCATACTTTCTGGAGAGAGATTCTACTTCTGCTCTACCACTACTATCATACTAGGAAAACCTTTCGCTACATTGGGGGCTCGTCCGGGATATTATTTTGTATCCTGGGCCACTATCTATGTATTCTTCTATCTTGAGCCACAAATAGTTTGTAAAAATAAATTTTTTTTTTTTTGGAAAAAATTCTAAAAACTTAGAAATTTGTTTGTAATAGTAGTACCATTGAGTACGAAGTAAATAGGAAACGCTCACAAGGTTTTAAGGATTTGTCTTGTTCAAAGTAATTAATTGATTTTAATTAAGTTAGTTTGTTAGTGAAGATAAAATTATATACCCTCTGGTAAGTAAGCATCATGGCTGAATTGGTGAAGTTTAGAGCTGCGATTATGCAGGAAGGAAAAGACTTGGGTATGACAGGAGATGCTCTAATTCGATATATCACAACTGAAGTGGATAAATATTTAGATAGAGAGACCAAAAGAATGGAAGTTGAGGCTGAAGCTAAGAAATTAGAGGCAGAAAGAGAGACCAAAAGAATGGAAGTTGAGGCTGAAGCTAAGAAATTAGAGGCAGAAAGAGAGACTAAAAGAATGGAAGTTGAGACTGAAGCTAAGAAATTAGAAGCAGAGAGAGAAGCCAAAAGACTGGAAAGAGAAGAAAAGAGACTAATTTTGGAAGCTGAAGAAAGAAGGTTACAAAGAGCGCATGAGTTAAGTTTAAAGGAACTTGAACTCCAGGGAGCAGCTAGCAATCATGGTGCTAGCTCACCTCACTCTGAGAGTAGCTCCAACCATAGCGCGGCAAATGGAGCCATGAGTTTCCACCTGGATCCATTTATTGAAAAAGAGGACGCCATTGAGTCGTACCTGGATAGATATGAGAGACTGGCCTCTACCTATGGATTGGAAAAGGAAAAATGGAGCCTTAAGCTATCTCAGGGGTTGAGGGGAGTTTCATACGATGTTTATTTAAAACTCTCAAAAGAAGACCAGGAAGATTATGAAATCTTAAAACAAGCTTTACTGGTCAGGTACGAAAAGAATTCTGAATCTTATAGAAAGAGATTCCGAACTGCTAAGCTACTTCCAGGAGAAAACTATCACCAGTTTTCTGCCAGATTGGAAACTTATCTGACAAAATGGATTAGCTTAGGAAAGTGTCAAGATATAAAAGAAATGGTCATGATGGAGCAACTGAGAGAATCCATGCCTCAAGAAATGAGAAAATTTCTTATGGAACAAGGAGCTGAGAGATTGGAAGATATTTTAACCATGGCTGAAAGATATCAAGCAGCTCAGTCAGAAGTATCAGGAAATAAGAAGAAGCAGGGTGAGAACTTCAAACCTTCACAAAACTTTACCAACTATGAACACAGGGACAATTCCAACAAGAACAAACACAGAACTGATTATAAAGACAAAAACCCTCTAGGATCAGAAAAGAAACCTCCAAGAAAGGAAGGAAAGTGGTGTAAATCTTGCCAAATGAGTAACCACAATACTGCGGAATGCAGACGGAAAAACCCTCCTCATCACGCTGCATGCCTTACAACAGAGAACAAGGGAAGGAAGGACCTGGCAGATAGTCAGAATGACCTCCATCATCCCCCTGTCTGTGAGGAAGTGACCTTGAATGGCACCCAAGTACTGTGCTTATATGATACAGGCTTGGACTTTGACTCAGTAGTGTGCTCTTCTCTGGTGAGTCCGGAACAGATAACCACAGAAACAGTGGAAATCAGAGGACCAGTCAAGGGAGCAGGAACCATGACACTGCCCATAGCCCGAATCAACATAAGATCTCGCTATGTGGAAGGAGAGATCAAAGCAGCAGTGATGGACAACCCTATCTACCCATTAATACTGGGATGTAGATATGTCTTTCTAGGAGAACCTATAAGACCCATAGTGATGGCAACAGTCCAGACCAGGGCAAGCTCTAAGAAAGAGGAGGACACTATCATCAATACTCATCCAGAAGAGATGAGAAAGGCTCAAACTGCTGACAGTACATTGAAGCCTTGCTTTGGCAAATTACCTAAAAGCCATAACCCTCCAGAGAAAGGAGACTTATATATGAAAAAAGGCCTACTATATAGAAAAGCTGGAACAGGACCAAAAGGACATGGACAGCTTGTAGTGCCAAAATCATACAGGGAGCAGGTTATGAAGCTAGGACATGCTATACCCTTCAGTGGACATATGGGAATAGGGGCCACTGGACAACGGATAGCCTGTCACTACTTTTGGCCAGGGATCACAGAGGACATAAAGAGGTATGTGAGATCCTGTCCAGAATGCCAAAGAGTAGCTCCTAAACATAGGACTGCACCAGCAACACTGGGAGAAATGCCCATCATGGGAACGCCCTTCGAACGTGTTGCCGTGGATATTGTTGGACCCCTCAGTAGGACCAAGAAGAGAAATGCATATATCTTAACCTTGGTCGATACTTGCTCTATGTGGGGAGAGGCAGTAGCAATGTCATCGATAGATTCGAAACATGTGGCAGAGGCACTGTTAACAATATTCACCCGATTAGGTTTCCCACATCAAATATTGACTGACAATGGTTCTCAGTTTAGGGGAAAGCTAACACAAGAAGTATTCAGGTTATTTCAAGCTAGACATTATCACTGTAGCCCGTACCACGCCCAAGGGAATGGTCAAGTAGAGCGGTTCAATGGCACGCTCATTTCAATCCTTAGAAAGTTGGCTAGTGAGAAACCTGAAACTTGGGACACATACTTACCCTCAGCACTATTTGCCTATAGGGAAGTCCCACATAACTCCACAGGATTGGCTCCAGCTACATTGTTGTTTGGACGACCAATCAAAGGTCCACTGGAAGCATTGTTGCGGACATGGACTGATGAAAAAGCAGAAGAAACCGTGACTTCTTCATACCAATACGTCAACGAGTTGACATCTCGATTGAAAACAAGTTGGAAACTGGCAAATGATAACTTGAGACAGGCCAGGAGGAAGCAGGCTGCTTACTACAATAAAACAGCAAAAGATAGGGAACTTGAGGTGGGAGAAAAGGTTCTGTTACTGTTGCCCAGCAGCAATAATAAATTGCAAATTGGATGGCAGGGACCCTACGTCATATTGGAAAAACTTTCCCGGACCAACTATAAGATTGACAAGAAAGGAAAGGAGAAGGTGTATCATGTCAACCTTCTTAAAAAGTATTATGACAGGGAAGCATCAGAAGTTGCCCATATCATGACCCTGGCCATTGCAACAGAAATGCAGGATGAACCAATTTCCTCCATGGAATACCCCCTATCAACTACGGAAAGCTATGCTCAGGTTAATGTGAGTGAACATTTAACTCTTGAGCAGAGGAAAAAGGTTCAGGAGGTGTTAGAAATCCATGCTGATGTACTCACAGATAAGCCGGGGTGTACTAATCTGTTAGAGTATGACATGACGATTACTGACCCTACACCAGTTTGTATGCGGACATACCCTATACCTTATGCTAAAGGACAGGCACTCAAGGATGAGATTGATTATCTCTTAAAAGAGAAAATTATTTCAAAGTCTGAATCTCCCTACAGCTCAAGTGTGGTGCTATTAAGGAAGCCTAGTGGTGAACACAGGTTATGCATTGATTATAGGAAACTAAATGCTATCACTGAATCTCAGGTAGACCCATTACCTGACACCAATCAGTTGTTTGCTACATTGAGTAAGGCTCGGTATTTTTCAAAAGTAGATCTAAGCAAGGGATACTACCAAATACCAGTGAAACCAGAAGTTAGGAAACTGTTAGCCTTTAGTACACCGGATGGACATTACGAGTTCAATGTACTCCCATTTGGTTTAAAGAATGCTCCAAGTATCTTCACCAGAATGATGAGGAAATTGTTGGAACCATTCAAAATCCTCATATCACCAACTTCATGGATGATATTCTGATTGCTACCACTACATTCGAGGAACACGTAGTAGCACTCTCCATGTTGTTAGGTAGATTAAGAGAAACGGGATTGACAGCACGCCCAACTAAGTGTCATATTGGATGTGAGACATTGGAATTTTTAGGTCACACTATCTCTACAGGGCAAATGTCTCCGGACCCAAAGAATGTAGAGAAAATGAGAAAAGCACCAAGACCACAAACTAAGAAGGATGTAAGATCCTTTGTGTCACTGTGCGGGTTTTATCAGAAATATATACCCCATTTTAACTCATTGTGCGCGCCATTAACCGACTTAACCAAAAAAGGTCAGCCGGATAAAATACAATGGACTGTGGAGTGTGAACAGGCTTATACAGAGTTGAAAAATAAGCTGACAAATAAACCTATCCTTGCCCTTCCCGATCTCACACAAGAATTCGTACTAAGAACGGATGCTAGCAATGTAGGCATCGGAGCAAAATTACTACAGCGGGCAGACACACCGCCACATATGCTATTACCAGTAGCTTTTGCCAGTAGAAAGTTAAATACAGCTGAGAGAAATTATTCTACCGTTGAACGTGAATGCCTCGCTTTGGTCTGGTCGATCAACAAATTCGCCCCTTTTCTTTACGGGAAACACTTCATTGTGGAAAGTGATCACCAGCCTTTGATGTTTTTAGCAGTGTCTAAAAAATTAAATTCACGACTTTTAAGGTGGAGTTTACTGTTATCTCCATATTCGTTCAATGTGAGATACATACCAGGACGGGACAATCTTGGACCCGATTTTTTAAGTAGGCATCCTATCAAAGGAGATATAGAGAAACAGAAAATTAAGGAGGAACTGCAGCATGTGTTACCAAAAAGTTAACCGTGCAGGCACTGTTTTAAAGAAGAGGGCTCTGTAGCGAGATTTGGTAAACACTTGCTTGGTTGTAGCGCGACACGCCCACGCGACACCCACACACACCAGCGCAAGGTCAGCGCTGCGGTCTTTCTTTGAAGTTGGTAGACAGCGGAAATGTGACTTACGGTTAAAAGCCATACAGTATTACTGAAGAATGAGGAAATAGCTATATAGGAATGTATGGCCGACTTTAAAAGTTTGCATTTACTGGACATTAAATTATTCACTACAGGAGAACGCATGGTTGGAATAATATTAAATAAATATAACTCAACAAAGGAGATAGGCTAGGAATTATATCCAAAAGGATATTATTCAAATATAAATAGTTTTAAAGATAATTAATATTTTTCACCTTCATCACATCGGCTAAAAGTTAGCTAATAATCTTTAAAAATTTATTACACTAACAAGCCTCAACGGAATTGTATAAAACTTATATGTAATGAAAGCCCCATATGGGGAAAAGGAAATGATATATAGGAAGGAAGGAAGGAGATAAGTGTGTGAGTGACAGAAGAGAAAAACGAGTACAGGAAAAGCACAGATTGTTTCAAATAGCTTCAAAACAGGAGATGAAACTAAAATCTTTTGGGGAATTTGGGAGCTGCTTTCTCGTACGCGCGAGAGACTGAAATATAAGGACAGAGCGGCGCATTGTAAATCACACACCAAATCCAGAAGCCAGAGTGAGAAACTGGAGGACAGCCTCTGCAAGAAAAGTTCTATTTTCACGCTGCATGCAGGGCAGATTAAGTTAAGCCAATACAGTCTCACCGTGAGCTTATTAATCCTAAGAGGGTATGTAAGTTTATTAAAAATATATGTATTACTAATATCATTTTATTTCAGATTTTATTTCTGATTGATTGTAGCAGATATAATAAAAAAGGGAATGACGCTAACCAGAGATAACCTTCACCGGCATTGTCAGGAAGCATAACCATTAATTGGTTAGCCAAATATATTATGGCTAATTCTTGCCTGGAAGCTTACGACATACCAGCAAGTACATAAGTGACTTGACATCCATAAGTGGAAGGCAAAGGTTATATCGTACCCATGTATCATAACATGTGATTTATTCATGTATATTGTTAATTCTGCACCTTATACATTATCTTATCATGCTATCTCTGTAATATACTACCATGATTCATTCATTTACATACAAACACTGAAGACATGGTCGCATCATGAACAGCAGAGGGTGGTGAGATTGTTAGAACAATGGCCACCTATTACTTCTTGTTCCAGGTTTTTATGATCAATGTTTATGATCATTCCTGATCGAGAAACTAAAGACTTGAAGAAGTTGATCCAGCTCACTGAAGCCTAGAGGTCAACCAAACTTCAACACCTTAGTCCCCCGTAGTTATAGGGCGGGCTGAAGGAAAGTCTTCCGTACTCCAGTGTGTCGGAGGAACCTCGAGCAGACGTGGATAAAGTTGAGTTTATATATTTCCATCCAACAAATCCTGTGAGCAGTTCTAAAACGACTTTCTAATGATGAAAACTAGATGGCAAGAGATAATGTGACAAACTTGTTTTATAAATTCAGTGGAAGATAAATCCAAGACTTTTTCTATTAGTTATTTTAATTTGTAACTGTAAATAATCATACATTTTACCATCTTCCAACACCCATTTATCATTACAAGAATATATAGATGTACATAATAAATTGGATAATTGTACTCATTTGACTTGTTAAATTTTTAACTGTTAAATTTTGAGTTACTTTTTCTAATTTAATTATAATATCACATAGGGTTACGATAGCGAAGTAGCATCTTATACTTCTGAAGCCTAAATCTATTGTCCAGCTCAGAGTATTCACAGCTGTAACTCACTTGTGATACCAGTGTACTTCTCGGGCACTGGAACTTCATACTTTCTGGAGAGAGATTCTACTTCTGCTCTACCACTACTATCATACTAGGAAAATGTAAACCCACTTCTGTTCTAAATATTAAAATCAACAAATAACAGTTTGGGAATTTACATGGATAGGAAGATAGAGTTTTATCAGCTGAATAAAACTAGATAAGATGGAACAATATGGATATTATATATGCTGAGAATGAGAAAGGCAAAATTTCAGTCGACGCACAGATCGGCTGAAATCACGGTTCGGGAAGGATTTTTTCAGGTTAGGTTTAAGCTGTGACGTCGGTACTCTCCGATACGTCCGCGCTATACGTATTTAAAGCGGATCGGTAAACTGAGAGAGATACACAACGCAAGAGGTTGAGACAAGACTGAGGGCAGATAACGCCACGACTCTAAATCCATCTGAAGTGTGAGCGGATCGCCAGAAAATTTCAGTCTAAGTGTCTGGAGTCTGAGGGTAAGCGAATTTACGATAGCTATCCTGTATAATAATTTCTTTTATTTTGTATTACAGGTTCATTTAGAATTCACAAAATATGCCTGTATAATATTCATTGATATAACGTATTATTATTTTAATATGATTTATTCATGTGCTTAGTGGAAGATGGTTGCTTGTACAAAAAACGTATCAAAACTAGCCCCACAGCCAAATAGAAAATATTTATTATATTTAATGCTGTATCTCGTCGATATTAAATGCATTATCGCTTACGAAGATAAGGGCAGTCCCATGACCAGAGATTGTCATAGGGAAATGAAGTGTTAGAAACTTCATCATGGAAGATCCCAGTTACGAGGCTAAGGTGACTAGTCCCCTTACTCGCTGCCTTTGCCTTCCCTAGTTCGAGTGCACAACTTTGTACCCATTTACAGCTGGTAAACTGGAGTGTTCTATAGCCAGTTTCAGTAGAAAGCAACCTGATCACGTGGTCACTCACTTTCTTTATTTATGTATTACTTTTGTGTAGATGCTAAGGATAGCATCAGTATTTGAATTTGTACTTGATATGATTTGGAAGGATCAAGTTATAGCATATGAAGGGATGTATAGGAGCGGAATAAACCAGATGATGTTTATTACTGATATGTTAATATTAATTCTGTATCATTGAAATGATGTTACTTGCTATGACTGTATAACTTTGACACCTGATGACTGACTTGTCTGACTTATGTGCTAGTCAGTTACACTTAATTGAAATGTTATTAATGCTATATCACTGAAATGATGTCCTTGCTTACTATGATTGTATAACGGTGACATCTGATGACTGACTGGTCTGACATCTGTGCTAGTCAGCTACAAGTCTAGCCAGATACTAGCCAAGGCTGATATGTTGCAGGTTCCATGAAATAACTCAAACCAGACTGTCCAGTATCAGAAGCCGGTGCAGTTCATCCGAGGCAATCCCACAAAAGTGCAGGACCCCAAAGAGTGAACTTCAACTGGTCATTGGCATCCCTACTGTTGGGCCTACCAAATCTGATATCAGCAAGGGACAGTTTCAGCAGTATCAAGTGATAAGATAAGTGGCAGTTAAGACACTGACCACCCATTTATGAAAACAGCATAGTGAACCTAATATTCAAACAGTCAAGTGATGACAGTTATTTGTAAAGTCAAAGAACTAAAAAAGTGATTTCAGTAACTTTATTATTTAAGATCTTGAAGTCTAAACAGACAATAATAGTAATTGTGTGAATACTTTGATATATATTTTTATACTCTTTTCCAACTAGTAGAAATAGAATATTAGTGTAAATATTAAAATATTTTTAACTGTACCTGAGGAATTATTCACTTATTACATTTGTGGTCACAGTGAATGTTCATTTTAATATCCCCTAGAATATAAGTAATCATAAGATAGTCACAGGGAGGAGACACCTTAAATCCTGGTACTACTTCTTACCAACTGGGCCAGGGTTTTCACAGTCTGACTATTTTTATGATAACAATACACCAGTGCTTATTTCTAAGACTGGGGTATTACTTGTAAGACCAGAACTCTTTACTGGCATACTTTTACATAATAAATAAATTTTAAATAACCTCCCGCTACAGTGGGGGCTCGTCTGCGGGATATATCTTTGATATTCCTGAGCCAACTTTCTATTTCTGCTGTGTAGAAATTTTGTTTTGTAAATTTTTTGGAAAGAGTAACATAGTAGGAAATAATTATATTTTTAGGAGTACCATTGAGTACAGATAAAGAAAGCTGTTTCATATATGGTGAAGTCAGTTTAATTAACTTTAATTTTAACTAAGTTAATTATATTGTAGTAAATTAGTTTGAGTAAGATCACTTGCCCTACTAGACTACAGATACATCATGGCTGACTTGGTCAAATTTAGGTCTGCTACACTGCAGGTGGGAAAAGAGCTTGGCATGGATGGTGACGTTCTGATCCGGTATGTCACGACGGAATGTGAAAAGTACACCGAGAGAGAAGCAAAGCAATTAGAAGCAGAGAGAGAAGCCAAGAAATTAGAAGCAGAAAGAGAAGCCAAGAAATTGGATGCAGAAAGAGAAGCCAAGAAATTAGAAGCTGAGAGAGAAGAAAGGAGGTTACAAGCAGAGAGAGACCATGAGCTGAAAATGAGACAGCTTGATCTTGAACTTCAGGCTGGGACTATCACCCATGGTAATAGCTCACCTCATTCTGCGAATAGCTCTTTTCAGAACACAGCAAATGGGGCCATGAACTTCCACCTAGATCCATTTGTTGAAAAGGAGGACGCAATAGAGTCGTACCTGGATAGGTATGAAAGGCTAGCCTCTACCTATGGACTGGAAAAGGAAAAATGGAGTCTAAAGTTATCCCAGGGATTGAGAGGTATTGCATATGATGTGTTTCTGAAACTCCCCAAAGAAGATCAGGAAAATTATGAGATACTAAAGCAAGCCTTACTGATCCGGTATGAAAAGAACTCTGAGGCATATAGGAAGAAATTTAGAACTTCTAAACCTCTACCTGGAGAAACATATAACCAGTTCTCAGCTAGGCTAGAAACGTATTTGTTGAAATGGAGTAGTTTAGGTAAGTATCAGAAAACATACGAGGATCTGAAAGAAATGGTTATGTTAGAGCAAGTGAAAGATTCCATGTCTCAAGAAATGCGGAAATTCCTTATGGAACAAGGAGCAGAGAGGCTGGAAGACACTTTGAAATGTGCAGAGAGGTACCAAGCCGCTCAAGCTGAACTAGTAGGAACGAAAAGGAAGCAGGTAGAAGGATATAAGCCACCACCGCAGAATACCCAGTTTGACCAGAAGGATCATCCATACAGAAATAAGCCAAGATTTGATAATAAGGACAAGAACCCTCAGACTCAGGAAAAGAAACCCTACAAACAGGGAGATAAGTGGTGCAAAATTTGTAAGATGAGCAACCACAACACTGTAGATTGTAGAAGGAAAACCCCTCATCACGCTGCATGTTTAGCAACAGGGAATAGGACAGATATGATGGAACTGACAGGGAGTCAGAATAGCCTCCGTCATCCCCCTGTGAGTGAGCTCGTAACCGTGAACGGCAATCGAGTCATGTGCTTATATGATACCGGCCTGGATTTCGACTCAGTTGTGAGTTCAACCCTAGTGCACTCTGATCAAATTACCACAGACACCGTGGAAATACAAGGGGCAACTAAGGGAACAGCAACCATGACACTTCCTATAGCTAGGATCAATGTGAAATCTCGCTACGTGGAAGGAGTGATAACAGCCGCAGTGATAGATGACCCTATATACCCGCTGATATTGGGGTGTAGGTATGTATTTTTGGGTGACCCAGTAAAACCTGTTGTCCTGGCAGCAGTCCAGACCAGGTCGAGCACCAAAAACGAGGAGGAAAATCCTAACAATACTCAGCCAGAGCAGATGAAACAGGCTCAATCAGAAGATGACACATTGAAGCCTTGTTTTGGCAAATTGCCAAAGGCCCATAACCCTCCAGAAAAAGGAGACTTGTATATGAAAAATGGACTACTGTATAGAAAAGCTGGTACAGGACCTCAAGGACATGGACAGCTGGTAGTACCAAAGTCATACAGGGAGAAAGTTATGGAGCTCGCACATGCTATTCCATTTAGTGGACACATGGGAATTGGTGCCACCAGTCAACGGATAGCTTGTCACTATTACTGGCCAGGGATCACGGAAGATATCAAACGATATGTGAAATCTTGTCCAGAGTGTCAACGTGTAGCCCCCAAGCATGGGACTGCACCAGCAACTCTAGGAGAAATGCCAATCATGGGTACTCCATTCGAGAGAGTTGCAGTGGATATTGTTGGACCCCTCACTAGGACTAAGAGAAGGAATAGTTATATCTTAACTCTAGTTGATACATGCTCTATGTGGGGAGAGGCCGTAGCCATGGCATCTATAGATTCTAAGCATGTGGCAGAGGCATTGTTGACAATATTCACCCGGTTAGGCTTTCCACATCAAATATTGACGGACAATGGTTCCCAGTTCAAGGGAAAGCTAACCCAAGAAGTGTTCAGGATTTTTCAAGCCAGACATTATCATTGCTCTCCTTATCACCCACAAGGAAATGGTCAAGTCGAGCGGTTCAACGGTACGCTCATTTCTATTCTCAGGAAGCTGGCAAGTGAAAAACCTGAAACATGGGATGTATACTTACCCGCTGCATTATTCGCATACCGGGAAGTCCCACACAATTCCACAGGAATGGCACCGGCCACATTGTTGTTTGGTCGGCCTATAAAAGGTCCACTGGAAGCATTGCTGCGGACTTGGACAGATGAGAAGGCAGAGGAAAGTGTCACCTCATCAATTCAGTATGTAAATGAGTTGACCACTCGACTGAAAATGGGCTGGAAATTGGCTAATGACAATCTTCGCAGAGCCAGAAAGAAACATACTGAATACTATAACAAGAAAGCAAAGGATAGGGAACTTGCTGTTGGAGAAAAAGTGCTTCTTCTATTGCCCAGCAGTAACAACAAACTGCAGATTGGTTGGCAGGGTCCATATAACGTGCTAGAGAAAATATCGAGGACTAATTACAAAATTGACAAGAAGGGCAAAGAAAGGGTGTACCATGTTAATCTGTTAAAGAAATATTATGACAGGACATCAACGGAGGTAGCTCATATGATGACTCTGGCCATCGCAACCGAAATGAAGCATGAACCACTTACCTCAATAGAGTATCCATTAAGACCGACTGAGACATATGAACAAGTCAAAATTAGTACTCAGTTAACTCAGGAACAGAGGGAGCAAGTTAAAGAAGTTTTAAAAACACATGCAGATGTGTTAACTGATAAACCAGGATGCACCAACTTATTGACATATGATATGAAGGTCATCGATCCAACACCTATCTGCATGAAGACCTACCCTATACCATATGCCAAGGCACAGGCATTGAAGGAGGAAATTGATTATCTGTTGCAAGAACAAATCATTTCCAAGTCAGAATCACCTTACAGTTCAAGTGTTGTACTGTTGAGAAAACCAAGTGGAGAACACCGACTCTGTATCGATTACCGGAAATTAAATGCGATCACAGAAACCCAAGCTGATCCATTACCGGATACCAATCAGCTGTTCTCGACGCTAAGTACTGCGAAATATTTCTCTAAGGTCGATTTAAGTAAGGGATATTACCAGATTCCTGTCAAACCCGAGATCCGACACATGCTGGCTTTTAGCACTTCGGATGGTCACTACGAATTTAATGTACTACCATTCGGGTTGAAAAACGCACCAAGCGTATTTTCAAGGATGATGAGGAAATTGCTGGAACCCTTGAACAACTCTAACATCACCAACTTTATGGATGACATTCTCATAGCCACGGAAACATTTGAGGATCATCTACATTCTCTATCAATGTTACTGGGTAGACTCAGAGAGGCAGGTTTGACTGCTCGTCCAACAAAGTGTGTAATCGGATGTCAGGAATTAGAATTTTTGGGACATACAATTTGTCATGGAAACATGTCTCCTGATCCCAAAAATATAGAAAAGTTAAGGAATGCACCTAGACCACAGACAAAAAAGGATGTGAGGTCGTTCGTATCCTTAGGAGGATTCTATCAAAAGTACATCAAAGACTTCAACACCTTATGTGCACCTTTGACGGATCTGACAAAGAAAGGAAAACCTGACACAATAAAGTGGACGGCGGAGTGTGAGCATGCATATTCAGAATTGAAGCATAGACTCACTAGTAAGCCTATTCTGAAGTTACCAGATCTGACGCAAGAGTTTATAGTACGGACTGATGCAAGCAATGTAGGAATTGGGGCCGCGCTTTTGCAAAAATCTCAGACCCAGAATGAGGAACTGTTTCCTGTGGCTTATGCCAGCCGCAAGTTGAACGTGGCAGAAAAGAATTACTCTACTATAGAGAGGGAATGTTTAGCATTGGTGTGGGCCATCAATAAGTTTCAACCCTATTTGTATGGCAAACCATTTGTGGTCCAGTGCGATCATCAACCCCTATCATTTTTGGCCTCATCACGTCATGCAAACACTCGCTTATTAAGATGGTCATTATTGATTCAGCCATATTCCTTCACTATTGAATATATTCCGGGAAAACAGAATGTAGGCGCAGATTTTCTAAGTCGCCATCCCACAGAGCTTGAGGAGGATAGAAGGAAGGAAAACTAACCTCGGAATGGTCGATTTGCAATTGTCTTGTACCCAATAGTTAAGCTAGATATCATCCAGCTTAAAATATGGGGGAGCTATGTCGCAAAATTGGTTTCAAGTCATTGCAAATGAGTTCAGTTAGATTTATAAACCCGTCTACGATCGAACGACCGCTTTCAAAATGGCGGCGTATCAGCGAAATGTGTATCGGACAGAGGAAATCGCCAACGATAATAAAAACGAAGGGAATCCGTATGAAAAGGATTTTACATTTCAGTACAGGGAAGGATGGTGTATAACTGCATATAAGATGGAACGGTAGGAAGTTCTCATTTACGGAGATATATGCGTATTTCGGCTGCCCACAGTTACGCAAAAAGCATGTAAACCCACTTCTGTTCTAAATATTAAAATCAACAAATAACAGTTTGGGAATTTACATGGATAGGAAGATAGAGTTTTATCAGCTGAATAAAACTAGATAAGATGGAACAATATGGATATTATATATGCTGAGAATGAGAAAGGCAAAATTTCAGTCGACGCACAGATCGGCTGAAATCACGGTTCGGGAAGGATTTTTTCAGGTTAGGTTTAAGCTGTGACGTCGGTACTCTCCGATACGTCCGCGCTATACGTATTTAAAGCGGATCGGTAAACTGAGAGAGATACACAACGCAAGAGGTTGAGACAAGACTGAGGGCAGATAACGCCACGACTCTAAATCCATCTGAAGTGTGAGCGGATCGCCAGAAAATTTCAGTCTAAGTGTCTGGAGTCTGAGGGTAAGCGAATTTACGATAGCTATCCTGTATAATAATTTCTTTTATTTTGTATTACAGGTTCATTTAGAATTCACAAAATATGCCTGTATAATATTCATTGATATAACGTATTATTATTTTAATATGATTTATTCATGTGCTTAGTAGAAGATGGTTGCTTGTACAAAAACGTATCAAAACTAGCCCCACAGCCAAATAGAAAATATTTATTATATTTAATGCTGTATCTCGTCGATATTAAATGCATTATCGCTTACGAAGATAAGGGCAGTCCCATGACCAGAGATTGTCATAGGGAAATGAAGTGTTAGAAACTTCATCATGGAAGATCCCAGTTACGAGGCTAAGGTGACTAGTCCCCTTCCTCGCTGCCTTTGCCTTCCCTAGTTCGAGCGCACAACTTTGTACCCATTTACAGCTGGTAAACTGGAGTGTTCTATAGCCAGTTTCAGTAGAAAGCAACCTGATCACGTGGTCACTCACTTTCTTTATTTATGTATTACTTTTGTGTAGATGCTAAGGATAGCATCAGTATTTGAATTTGTACTTGATATGATTTGGAAGGATCAAGTTATAGCATATGAAGGGATGTATAGGAGCGGAATAAACCAGATGATGTTTATTACTGATATGTTAATATTAATTCTGTATCATTGAAATGATGTTACTTGCTATGACTGTATAACTTTGACACCTGATGACTGACTTGTCTGACTTATGTGCTAGTCAGTTACACTTAATTGAAATGTTATTAATGCTATATCACTGAAATGATGTCCTTGCTTACTATGATTGTATAACGGTGACATCTGATGACTGACTGGTCTGACATCTGTGCTAGTCAGCTACAAGTCTAGCCAGATACTAGCCAAGGCTGATATGTTGCAGGTTCCATGAAATAACTCAAACCAGACTGTCCAGTATCAGAAGCCGGTGCAGTTCATCCGAGGCAATCCCACAAAAGTGCAGGACCCCAAAGAGTGAACTTCAACTGGTCATTGGCATCCCTACTGTTGGGCCTACCAAATCTGATATCAGCAAGGGACAGTTTCAGCAGTATCAAGTGATAAGATAAGTGGCAGTTAAGACACTGACCACCCATTTATGAAAACAGCCATAGTGAACCTAATATTCAAACAGTCAAGTGATGACAGTTATTTGTAAAGTCAAAGAACTAAAAACCGTGATTGCAGTAACTGTAATATTCAAGATCTTGAAGTCTAAACAGACAATTTTAAATAACCTCCCGCTACAGTAACCTAACAGTGAAGTTAATTACTCTGAAAGAGGGGTTACAATACTAGGTATGAGTGGTAGAAAAAACCTGTTATCCCAAATTGTTCTTCCCTTTACTAAGCAATTGAAAGGGAGGGGGTTAAACAGAGTTAACAAAATATCCCACTTAAAGGAACAATGCGGGGTATACAGAAAATGTATTGCCCGGTAGGCAAGTTAACAAATGGTTTGCAAAAACAATTAGATTTCCTGTCATTCATGCACGCGCGTGAGGATCCACTTTCATATATACACACACACATACCGATTGCAGCATCAGACAATCCATAGAATTATATAAACAACAATTACTCTTGACACGTGAAAATGTCTAGTACTTCGCTGTCCCGCCCCAGATGTAGCGAGGTTTGCTGATAGCGAATATTCCCACTAATCGCCGGACTTGAAGACTCAGAGTTCTTATGTTTTATTATATGAAAAGAAGTCTATGGGATGGCACTGACACAATTCAATACAGTGATGAAAATAAGGTCTCTTTAATTTCGCTGCTGGAGGTAAAATTCCTTCAAGGCGTGATGATAGCAACTGACCGGTATGGTTTAAATCCAGTGAGGAAAAATTAGGCTCAGTCACAGTCAGGTAAATATGTATTCTCTCACAGTAGAGCCGTAAATAAATTATCGCTACTGGCACTGTTCATCTTCCAGTTTATATTACAGATTGTAATTAAATTTGATGATTTATTTTTAAAAAGTTCTTGGGGGTGCTTTCTTTCATGTAATTGATAGCTATGTCGCATCGGACCACCACAAGAATTATATTTAAAAATGTTCCATCAATATATCTGGAAGTTAAGAACCGAGTCTGAAAAGGACTCTGTATGATTTCTCTATTGCTTTCTTTATGCTGGGATCGCAAAGGTTACGATCACTCTGTATGAAAGAAAAAGACATGTAATATACCGAAAAATCAAATAACATTCTAAAGCGCGATGAATTTCCCGTTAAGACTATATATACCCTCGCGTATTTAATTATGTATTTAATAAACACTGCGCGAGTTCTAATGGTTAAAACCCACATCTATATATATCACCACTAATGATATATATGGGACTTAAGTAAATGTATTAATTATAAATTCCTTCGCGACTTTAAAAGTTACTTTAACATTTAAGCCTCTATTATTTTTAGAAATAATATAACAGGTATAACATTACATTTACAACTGGGAACTATTGAGATGGTTTAATTTAATAAATTTAAATTAACACAATATCCAGTGAAATAGAATGAATGAATTAGACCACTGATCACTAGACACAGTTATATTTTACCGTTTTGCACAGAATAGAATTCACTGCAAATATATATGAAAATCCAGGGGAAAATCTATAACAAGATTTCAATATCGCTAGTGCTTCTGTCAAGTTCTGGCCAACGAGTGTTAACCTGCATTTCTTCATGGTCTGTATATCTACAACTGGAATGCAAGATTGGGGGGACATGAGAAATTTGACACCTTTTTTGATCTCAGAAGACTTTTGGGGATCTGACCGCCCCTGGTCTCTCGTATCTTCGCTCGCTGGTTGCGCCGGCTTTCCCGTTCGCTCCTACTGCGATCGGTTTCGTGTTTAACACAGAGATGCGAAATACTGGCAGGAAACTTGCGTCGCTCGTTTCAGGGACCACTACTGCCTTTGATAGCATGCCGCCAGTCCTTCCCGAGATCTCCCCCAGTGTCTTTGATCGTGGTCACTACTATCGTTTGATGCTGGTAACGCCCTCCACTGGCCAAGTTAATGAAAATACCTGCATATGATTGCTCAGGAGATGTCCATGGGCGTGATTTAATCTCTCCTTAAATCAATGCGATGACCAGAATGAACGGTAGATAAACTGTCCACATATTGATCAGCAAACGTGTTGACCGTCTGCGTGGAAAGGTTGCATAGCTAATGAGTCCAGGTGAAAAAAAATCCCGTTTGACGAAAAGTTACAATATATTCGGGGGCACTGATGCTATACGAAGGGGTCGTTACAAAGGGTCGTACTATATCATCCAACGCTTCGGGGTCAATCAGGGTCAGCTAAGTTCGTCTGTCGCATCATCATGAAGAAGATTTTGAATTTGCGGACCAACAAATACTACCTCTCATATTTTAGCTTCACTCAGTCTTGGAAATTTTCTGATGAGGTATTTGAAAGCCTCATCTGTTTTCTCCATTGCCTTGACAAAGTTTTTCATGAGACCCAGCTTAATGTGCAAGGGTGGCAACAAAATCTTGCTGGTGTCGACAAGTGCTGCGTTCTCAACGTTCTTACTGCCAGGCTGCAATGACTGCCTGATTGGCCAATGTCTTCTGATGTAATGGTCACTTCGTGCACGGCTATCCCACTCATAGAGAAAGCAACAGTACTTGGTGTATCCACTCTGTAGTCCAAGCAAAAGAGCGACCACTTTTAAGTCACCGCAAAGTGACCAATGATGATGATCGTAGTTTATACACTTCAAAAGCTGCTTAATGTTTTCATAAGTTTCTTTCATATGAACTGCGGGACCAACTGGAATTGTCGGTAACACATTACCATTATTCAACAAAACAGCTTTAAGACTCGTCTTGGATGAATCAATGAAAAGCCTCTACTCTTCGGGTATGTAATTGATTTTGAGGGCTGCCATTAAACCAGAAATGTTGTGGCACGCAGAAATATCACCCTCTTTGAAAAAGAATGTAATAAGCGGCTTCTGGCGGTTCCTATACACAGAAATTGTAACAACTTCTGCCAGGAGATTCCACTGTTGCAATCTGGAACCCAAAAGCTCCGCCTTGTTCTTCGGTAAATTCAGATCTCTTACAAGATCATTCAGTTCACCTTGGGTTATTAAGTGTGGTTTAGTGGATGTAGTTTGCTCAAAATCTGGGTCGCTTGAGGTTGATGGTTCAGGACCACCAATGTCCTCTTCTTCATCAGTGGAAGCAGCTGAAAATGATTCTGACACTTTGGGAACTGGTAGGTCATCGCCATGTGGTACCGGACGTATTGCAGAGGGGATGTTTGGATATTCCAGAGTCCATTTTTTCTTCTTTGATATGCCTTTCCTAATTAGAGGGACCATGCAAAAGTAACAGTTGTTGAGATGATCAGTGGGCTCTCTCCAAATCATTGGGACTGCAAAAGGCATAGCTTGCCTTTTGCCAGTCAACCACAGTTTAAGATGTGCTGCACATGTTTTGCAGCATATGTGTGGCGCCCAGCTCTTATCTTGATCTCCTATTCTGCAGCCAAAATACAAACTGTACACCTTCTTAATCACTTTAGTTATATTTCGTTTTTGTGATAGAAATGTCACCTCACCACATATATAACAGAAATTATTAGCACTGTTCACACATGTCCTAGGCATTTCTAACTACGATACTTTTGATAAGGACAAATGCACTAACTAATGGCAAAATTTTATCAGAGATAAAAAAATTTATACACAAAGGTGATGTAATCATAGGTAGGATTGCATCATCAACTTCTAGTTACATTTTTATTGGTCATTAGAAAAAATTATGCAATCGCCCACAACAGTTGCATCATATATATAAATTGACCGTAATTAAATATAATAGTAGCATATATCTTGAAAACTAGACCCAATCAACATTTTTTAATGTCATTTTCGTTTTCAGCACACCAAAATTAGTTAAGATCAGCTATTTTCATTTCTGGTACATTTTGGTTGTTGACTAGTGTAATCAACGCGCATCATACAATCAACATATTAAAAATAATAGGAACGAACGAACTTGATTTGAAAAGGGGTTGAGAATTCAGAAGGCAGTCACATCTAACATTGTGCCCTTGCCTCAACTGTTCACACTGTAACCTGGGTTTCATAATACCTGTCTAAAGCTTAGTATGCGGACAGGGAAACCAACAAGAACGCTTAGTGATAGTGTGACTTATTTTTCTGCACACAGTTCGTCACATTACTGAGCGTACGAGTAGAACAGTGGTAAGAACGATTGCTTCTCGAGACAAACAGACCTGATTCGAAACCAGATCATACCACGCTCAAATCTACCAAGCTGTAAAAATGTGTACCTGACCTTGCGCTCAGGTTAGAGAAGGCAAAGGCAGCGATGAAGGGAACTAAGTACCCCACCTCATAAAGATGAGACCTAGTATAAGTAAAGTCTAAATACTTCACTCATGACAGTATCTGATATGTGACCACCTTAATCTGTTGTATTTATTATCATCGGCAGTATTCAGTGGACTTATGTTGAGAAATACCACCAAGGAATGTGATCTAACGATATGTTTTTGAATAATTCGTGTGGTTCTGTGAGAGCCTCATGTCTTCCAATATAAGAACAGTGTGTAGCGTTTCATCAGCGATAGTAGTTCTGCTTTGACAGTATATAAACTTAATTGCCTCGATGCTCGTGATTCGCCTCTGTGTAATGTTTTATCGAGTGTCAGTAGCGGGGAGCCATCACTACGGGATGTTAGAGTAACTGCAGCCGCCATAATGGAATACCATCACATACATCCGCCACAACCATACCATTACTATCATCCCATGAACCACACCAGGCATAACCGGTTGTCTGCTGGTTCGAATACTGATGCTCCAAGTGGGCGATGGAACATCACCAAAGAATCGGCATCATCTACCATTCAGCTGCTGGCCTCAACCGTTTCCAACTCACCCGGGATGCGGTCAGTGAGCGTGGTCGGTGAGTATATTCACGTCGTCAGCGCACGAGAAACGCAGCGTTTGGTTAGGAGGAGGACTAAGCAAAATAGGATTCCTGTTACATCGGTTTTGGGCACGGGAGCAAAGATACACCAGAGGTTTGTCTACCTTGGCCCCTGTATTGTTTTGTTATCGCATTAGTGGTGCTTGTAAACTGTGTACTTCATTATTCATTCATTAGCCATTACCTCTTCGATGAGCATAATAATAATAATAGTAATAATAATAATAGGCCCTTAAGTCATAACTAACTATGGGAATGTGCCCCTGAGGTGACAGTCCTCATCTGCTTTGTTTTCTAGTGTTCCTTTCGACATTTTCTCCTCTCTTTTGCTTGTCGTGAGAGCTTCTTTTCGCCCAATCTGAGGTGGCGCCGTATGATCATAGAAACATTAGAATGCAGTACAATCATTAGAAAGTAGTACTTTTTCACCTGGACTTAGTGAGTCATTCAAAAGATAACCCGGGAACAGCACACAACGTACACCCTATCTCTGCTTTACAATCGTGACCTTTCGAGTAAAAAAGAAACTCTTTCATACAGACACGGACTTTCATTGATTGACGTTGGTCATAAATGGTTCTGAACGTTTTACGCGTTGGCTCCTTCGTGCAAAGAAATCATTTGGATCCGAATGAAACGAGTACGTTCTACCAGTTCTTTGCAGTTATGTTTAATCTTTATAAGGTATCTCGGAGAAATTGTATGGATCAGTTAACTGTTCATCTCCCAGGCGGTATTTTGGGTTTTAATCCAGACGTCAAAATTGAAGCCATGTTGTTGTTGTTGTTTGTTTTTTTTTTATTTTTAACAAGCGAAGTTAAAAAAAACCAGCAGTACATAAATATATTTACGAAATGTTTATCATAATGCAAAAACAATTGTTGTAAATGGGCTGAAGAATGTTTTGAAGTGTTTTAAGTCTTATAGGTAACAGATAATTTTATTTTTTTATCATATATCATGCGGACCAGGGGAATTCTGATTGCAACTTCGTGGGTGTACCAGGTGATCTTTGATAAAATAATGTACCTCATCGTGGCTCACTAAACGGCGCAATGGATATAGTTAAATATTATATATAATACAGAAACTGTATATCCTAATTATAACCCACATGGGGTTGAACGGAGTATTACATGCACAGGATAAACACTATTTTTCTTATGTATAGGCCAAAAACTAACCAACACGTCATCAGCTGCTTTCTGGTATCATTAGTATTCTGGTGTGTGATATGTGCATTGGACAAATGTCGAGGTGCTGCCACCTGCTGGCTGTCAGAACATATATACACTGCTTAGACTTCGCTGGCTTGGCTACGTCTGCCGCCAGCAATATGGTCGCATCCCCAAAGATATTTTCTATGGACAACTGGAAAATGGCAAAAGAACAGCCAGGCGACCGCAGCTGAGGTTCAGAGATGCGCGAAAGAGAGACGTTAAGGCACTGGACATAACTCCAGCAACCTGGGAGGATGAAGCTGCCGATCGCACAATGTGGCTATGCTTCCTACAGCGCCACCTCAGAAAAGAAGCTCTTACAACAAGCAGACGAGAAAAGAACACACCAAAAGTAACACCAGGCACGCACACACACGCACACACACGCGCACACACACACACACACGCACACACACAAAAGCAGCTGAGGGCTATCACCTCTAGGGCGCATCATCCCCATAGTCACTTACAACAGAAGGAAGCTATTACTGATATGCGCAATGGATCCCTTAGGATGTTTCTAGAATTCCATGACACTGTTCTTTTTTGCACCGGTTGGCCCGTACAAACTGTGCTTGTCTCTAGCGCCCTGCGATTATTCCAATATTACGATCTTTCCGCTCCGCCTTTTCATTATCCTCTTGACCTATGTCTCAGAACTGACATTTTGAAATCACGGAACTAATTTTCTTGAGGTTAAAGAAGAAAAAAAAAAGTAACACATGTTCTTCTATAGTTTCTTAATGTCACCAGCTTAGCCAGCTCTCGAGTCTTGTAAGTGTTTCCTCGTCGAACATGTGATATGAATAAGGACTTGTGCATGTATTATCAACACTCTGCAATAACCGCAATTTTCAGCAGCGATTTTGAAGTATCAGCCGAGCTCTCCGTTATCTTGAAGGACGCACTAATTGCTAACACGGCATGTCGTGAAACTAATTTTTGTTTAATAACAAAAAAGAAACAAAAAATATTCTGATATTATTTGTCAACCCATGAAACTTATATTACTTTACTTTATTTTGTTTATTTAAAAACAAAATACAACAACATGAATATTTCCCCTATTTTTTTTTGCCCGTGTGTTATAGAGGCCGGACGTGGAGCTAAAAATAGTAACACTGTAGACTGTCAGGCATGTCGGTAAGGGCGAGTAAAGGGGGCGTTGATCATGGAGAAGGCCACCTCGTCCTTCAACAGCAATATAGATAAGTTTCCTAAAGACTAGAGACAGACATGAAAGGGCTAAAGGTCTGGAAAGGATGGAACAGGACACAAAAGCTTGGCGTGTGTGTGTGTGTGTGTGTGTTTTGAGGACCTCTGCTCTAAGGGGAGTTTTTTGCGTTCGGTTCTTCTTCTTCTTCTGCGTACACTCTCAGACGTCAACTTGAATATGTTCAAAGAAAGCAGTGGTCAACTTGAGGCTATTTCCATCTCCATAGAGTTTTTCCAGGAATGGTACTGATGATGGCCACGTGTGCTTTCTCTGTTCCTCAAATGTTGGGCAACTTTGAAGTAGATGTTCAGCAGACATTTTATCGGTGCCACAGTTACACTGATCGGTAGCTCATATCTTTAGCTTGTTGAATAGATGGTATCTCAGCCTGTTGTGGCCAGTGCGGAGTCTGAAGATTACCACTTGTTCTCTTCTGTTGAGCTGGTAGTATACATCATAAGGGGATATCCAAAGGATAAAATGTAGGGATAAAAACATAACGCGTAAGCTGCTGATAGTACATGATCGCCCTGACCGCGGGTCATCACCCTCCATAAAAATTGACTTGTTAGACGGGAAATCAAAACGGTTACCATTTGGAGGGATGAGAACGGCGGATCAAAAGGAAAAAAAAAAATATGACTGAAAAAAATTGCGTGAGACTAGCAAGGCTAAGGAGACGCACTTGGGGGGGGAACGGAGGAAAAAAATTCACGTCCCCAAATTGACACGAGGTACGGAAACGGACGCTTTTGCGATACCAAGCCTTTGATTTGAATTCAGCGGCTAAACGCAGATGCTTGAAATATTACAAAATTTAAAAAGTAACTTTTCTTAATATTAATGTTAGGAATATAAAAATTAGCTGGCCGGATGGCCCATTCTGAGCAGTGAAATAATATGTTTTTAATTTTACAGACGGATAGATAATAATGAAAATAATGACAAAAGACAGTGTTGTTCACAACAGCGAAAGACTGCATTGAATCAAAAGTGTCGCTATTTGCACAAAAATCGCGACCTTGAGACGCAGGTGTTCAAATCTACTTAGCATGGAAGAGAAGGGATATTGGTGGAAGCTGTGTCTAAAAATAACTTTTAACGACAAAATTTTGGAGGGGAGAGAAAGGTTGGTTCAAAAATCAAGTACGTTTTGTGAAAACGCAAGTAGAGACGGACAGACTAACAGATAAAAATCCATACTTGACTGAAGCATGACTGAAATGACTTTAGTGTAGGAAATTTGAATTTAAAAAAACCAAGGCATTGATTGGCCACAGACAATCATATTATCCGCGCTCAGACGAGCTTTTTTGCCATTCCTCAATAGTTGTCCAGTGATAGACACAGTAAATTTCAAGTGTGGTGATTTCCAAATGAAATAAATTGAAATAAGTTCAGGGACGCCATACTATAGCCAGCAGCTCAGCTGAGTTTTGCTAGCATTTCTGTGTTCTTTATTCATAATCTGGTAAGATTGAAATTATTTCTTTGTATATTTTGAATATTGTTTAATGTCCGAGTGATTTGATACTGCCATATCGAAATCTAGCCTTACAAACAAGTAAGGATTCGCTCTGGACCCCCCGCCCTAGTTCAGGGTCTAGGGACAAACAATATATAAACTACAGCAAGGTTTAGGAAGGGGTGATCAAGTGTTGAGAACAGTGAATCATATCACTTATCCTATTGTATGGCAGTGAGATAATGCACCTATTTCAGAATCTGTAGACTGGGGAAACTTACCCTATGCGAAACCAACTAGGTAAGATGTGCTGTCTGGTCAGAGAGAACTGACCCTGTTTATGTGGTGTTATTGTAATTGTTATGTGTAGAAGTGGCTTATTAGGTAAGGTTCTGAGCAAAAACCAATACTTTATTTCAGAGCTGTGAGTTCGATCTTGACACTAAGGTGGTGTCAAATGCTGATTAATAATTGAAGTGAGGACCCGTGCAGGGTACATTTCGACAGAACATCTGTGTATTGCTCAAGCACGGAGAGGTGGGGCCATCATATTCCAGCACCAGAACAAATCTGGCAAAGTTAAGTAGGCTAGCTGGCCTGCTGAACTTACACCAACTTCATAAAACTAGCACCCAAGAGAATTTACTACTGAAGCATCCCATTTCCTTCCATCATTAATGGACAATGCTGTGTAGGCATAAACAGGGAGGGATGAAGCCACCCCAACAGCACATCCATTCATAGTTTTCCCAGGAAAATTAACATTACGAACAGTAATACTATAATTAATCTTGAAGATTGCATATGTAAACATCTTTCATTTAACATGCCATTTATTCATGCCATTCATTCATAAATTTCAAAATCTTTGCATAAGTTCTGGCCAAAATAAAACCTTGGTTCAGAACAAATAAATTTAAAAAAAGATTTTCTATTCTAAATTTAACCAGCTGAATTTAGTTCATTGTGTTATAAATTTTATTGATAGTATTAGACTTAATTAATATCTGTGGGTGTGTGTATATGTCCATACAACACATTGCATTCAGTACCCTAGATTTTAACGTAGCCACATTCATTAGTAAAAAAAAAAAAGATATGTGTGAGGTCATAAAGTGGTAGCACGAAAGGGCCTTCTGTATATTCACAGTTACAATTATCTCAGGAGCCTTCACAGCTGACCTCACGCATCACACTAGGTGATAACACCACCATACAATACCATCAAAATCCACTACATATATTGGGGTCTTGTCCAGGGATAATTAGCATAAACAGTAATATAAGGATCTCCTGGTGGGAGAAATAAAATTAGGGGAACAAAATTGTAAAATTCCCTTAAAATTAAAAGTGTCCCTTTAAATTAAAAGGGCAATTAGAAGTTGGTGAATCTTCACAGCCAGTAATAATTAATTAGTTAACTGGTTAGTTAGAATTAGTTAGACTATAGTCATAAGAAGTACTTAGTGTATTTACTGGTTAGAGATTTATCTTGTATATTATTATATTGTCTAAAAAGTATGGCGGAGCTAGCAAAATTTAGATCAGCTGCTGTGCTGACCGCAAAGGAGATGGGAATGGATGGTCAGATTTTAATTCAATACGTAACGGCTGAATGTGATAAATATATTGAACGGGAAGAAAGGAGATTAGAAAAAGAGGCTGAAAGAAAATTAGAGTCTGAAAGGTTGGCTGAAGAGAAGAGGTTAGAGGCGGATAGAGAAATTAAGAGGCTGCAGATTGAGGCAGAAGACAAACGACAGCAAAGGGAGGCAGAAGAAAAAAAGATTGACTGCCGAAAGGGAGGCAGAAGATAGAAGGTTGCAAAGGGAGCACGAATTACGACTAAGGGAGCTGGAATTACAAGGCCAGGCTCCTGAAAATGGTGCCAGCCCTTTTGCCTCAGATGCTACGCCCAGTCTGGGAGCCTCAAACTCAGCTATGGGGTTTCATTTAGACCATTTTGTTGAAAAAGACGATGACATAGAGGGGTACCTAGGACGTTTTGAGTTATTAGCTACTACATATGGGTTAGAGAGAGAGAGGTGGAGTTTAAAGCTATCACATGGACTGAGAGGTACTTCTTATGAAGTCTTTGCTAAAATGAACAGGGAAGACCAAGACAATTATGACATGTTAAAGCAGGCTTTGTTATTAAGGTACGAGAAGAATGGTGAATTTTATCGTAAGAAATTTAGAAATGCCAAACTGTTGTCTGGGGAGACATACCACCAATTCTCTGCTAGACTGGAAACCTATTTGGAGAAATGGACTGCTCTGGGGAAGACCCAAGATCTTAAAGAAATGATCATGATTGAGCAATTGAGAGAGTCCATGGCTCCAGACATGAGAAAATTTCTCATGGAACAAGGTGCAGAGAAGTTGGGAGAGGTTTTAAATGTCGCTGAGAGGTATCAGGCAGCCCAGGCAGAGGTAAGTGGTGCTAAAAAGAAGCACATAGACAATTTTAAAGCTCCACAGCAATTTAATAAATTTGATAATAGAGAGCAGGGAAATAAAGGTAGGACAAACTTTGAGCGGCCAAGAAATGACTATCGCGACAGAAACTCACAGTTCAATGACCAAAAGTTCAATGAAAGAAAACCGTTGAACCAAGGAAAAAGATGGTGTAAATGGTGCAAGAAAGATAACCATAACACCGAATTTTGTAGAAGGAAACCTTCAAACATTGCTGCAATGAAGTCGGGGACGCAAAGATTAAAGGTTAATCCTAATGGACAACAGGAACCTTATCACCCCCCAGTTTGTGAGGATGTTATTTGTAATGGGGTCACCATAAGGTGCCTTTATGATACAGGTTTGGATTATGATTCAGTTGTGAAGTCTAGCCTAGTGGACCCAAGTCAGTATACCACAGAAACAGTGGAAATACAAGGGGCGACTAAGGACATACCACTCATGACACTTCCCATCGCAAGGATAACGGTGAAAACTCGCTATGTGGAAGGAGAAATCAGAGCAGCAGTGATAGATGAACCAATCTACCCTCTGATATTGGGGTGTAGATACGTCTTCTTGGGGAATCCCGAGAAACCTGTGATCATGGCGACAGTGCAGACCAGGTCACAGAAGAAGGAGGAAGAAGGTGAACCTATAAATGCTCATCCAGAGGAGATGAGAAAGGCGCAGGCTGAGGATAGGACACTCAAGCCATGTTTTAAAAAATTGCCCAAATGCCACACACCTCCGAGCAAGGGGGAATATTTCATGAAGAACAAACTATTATACAGGAAGGCCGGAACTGGAACAAATGGTCACAACCAGCTGGTTCTTCCCACCTCATATAGAGATAAAGTGATGGAACTCGGGCATGCGATTCCCTTCAGTGGTCACATGGGGATCAGCGCCACAGGACAGCGTATAGCTTGTCATTACTTCTGGCCAGGGATAACGGAGGATATAAAAAGATATGTCAAATCCTGCCCTGAATGTCAAAGGGTAGCTCCAAAGCACTGGACTGCTCCTGCAACTCTAGGGGAAATGCCCATAGTGGGAACACCTTTTGAGAGGGTTGCAGTGGATATTGTGGGACCTCTCACTCGGACCAAGAGGAGGAACAGTTACATCCTTACTCTGGTGGACACTTGTTCTATGTGGGGAGAGGCGGTAGCCCTGCCATCAATTGATTCAAAACATGTAGCAGAGGCACTACTTACAATATTCACCCGATTAGGATTCCCGCATCAAATCTTGACGGATAATGGATCTCAGTTCAAGGGGAAACTA
This sequence comes from Oreohelix idahoensis, assembly GCA_024509875.1. Lineage (NCBI taxonomy): Eukaryota > Metazoa > Mollusca > Gastropoda > Stylommatophora > Oreohelicidae > Oreohelix > Oreohelix idahoensis. The sequence goes on along the minus strand of JAMPIV010012863.1, from coordinate 168,832 downwards.
ACGGAAGAAGTTTTTAAACTATTTCAAGCCAGACACTTTCATTGTAGTCCGTACCATCCACAAGGGAACGGCCAGGTAGAGAGGTTCAACGGGACTCTCATTTCTATCCTGAGAAAGCTGGCACACGAAAAACCGGATCTGTGGGATCAATTCCTGCCCGCCGCATTGTTTGCGTATCGGGAGGTACCCCATAGTTCAACCGGGATGGCTCCCGCAACTCTGCTATTTGGGAGGCCAATAAAAGGTCCTTTAGAAGCTTTATTAAGGACCTGGACGGATGAGAAGGCGGAAGAACCTGTTACCTCATCTTATCAATATGTGAACGAACTGACCACTCGTTTGAAAGCTGGATGGAAACTGGCAAATGATAATTTGAAACAAGCCAGGAAGAAACATGCAGCATATTTTAATAGGAAGGCAAAGGACCGAGAACTAGCTGTGGGAGAGAAGGTGCTTCTTCTACTACCCGGTAGCCAGAATAAATTACAAATTGGTTGGCAAGGTCCATATACGGTTCTAGAGAAGGTGTCTAGAACAAACTATAAAATTGACAAAAAGGGGAAGGAGAAAGTTTATCATGTAAACTTATTAAAGAAGTATCTGGACAGACCACTCCAGGAAAGCACCCCCTTATTGACCTTGGCTATTGCAACCCAGATGCAAAAGGAACCACTCACCTCACATGAATACCCATTACATCCTTGTGAAACAGCAGCACAGGTAAAAGTCAGTAAGCACCTGACTAAAAACCAGAGGGAGAGAGTTCAACAGGTTCTGGAGGAACATACAGATGTACTAACAGATAAACCAGGCCATACAAATTTGCTACAGTATGACATGAAACTGGTAGACTCAAACCCAATCTGTATGAGAGCCTATTCTATTCCGTTCGCGAAGGAGAAGGCATTGAAGGAAGAAATAGATTATTTGTTGAAGGAGGGGATTATTTCGCACAGTGAATCATCTTTTAGTTCTAGTGTCGTTTTGTTGAGGAAACCGTCTGGGGAACACAGACTGTGCATAGATTACAGGAAACTGAATGCTGTCACAGAAGGACAAGTGGATCCATTACCAGACACAAAACAGTTATTTGCCAGACTGAACAAGGCAAAATACTTTTCAAAGGTGGATCTTAGTAAAGGATATTACCAGATCCCAGTGAAGCCTGAAGTGAGACCTTATTTGGCTTTTAGCACTTCGGATGGACATTATGAATTCAATATGCTACCATTCGGACTGAAAAATGCTCCGAGTGTATTTTCAAGGATGATGCGCAAATTGTTGGATCCCCTGAATAACCCATGTATCACGAATTTCATGGATGATATTCTCGTCGCCACAGAGACATTTGAAGAACACATTGAAGCTCTAGAAATGTTATTTAATAGACTTCGGGAGGCGAACTTAACTGCTAGGCCAACAAAATGTTGTATTGGATGCAAAGAGTTGGAATTCTTGGGACACACTGTATATCAGGGTAACATGACCCCTGATCCTAAGAACTTGGAAAAACTGCAGAGAGCACCTAGACCACAAACAAAAAAGGACGTGCGATCATTCGTGTCGTTATGCGGATTTTATCAGAAATACATCAAAAATTTTAACGCTATTTGTGCTCCTCTGACTGATCTGACTCGCAAGGGACTTCCAGATAAAATTATTTGGACTGCACAATGTGAACTAGCGTTCCAAGAGTTAAAGGAAAAACTCACTAGCAGGCCTATTCTCAAACTGCCTGATTTGACACAGGACTTTGTCTTAAGAACCGATGCAAGTAATGTAGGACTCGGAGGGGCTTTGTTGCAAAGATCATCTTCACCTGATGGGGAACTGAAACCAGTCGCTTATGCAAGCCGCAAATTGAATAAGGCGGAACAAGGATACTCCACAAGCGAAAAAGAATGTTTAGCGTTAATCTGGGCAATAAAGAAGTTTCAAATCTATCTGTATGGTAGGACTTTTGTGGTGGAGACGGATCATCAGCCTCTCGTATTCTTATCTCAGGCTAAGCATGAAAACGCAAGATTGCTGAGGTGGTCTTTATTACTTCAACCTTATCAGTTTAGTATCCAATATATCCCAGGCAAATTGAATGTCGGTGCAGATTTCCTCAGTCGGCACCCCTGTGATCAAAATTAGAGTAATGGCAGACGGGAGGAGAGATTTTATCTATGTGTATCACTGGTTTTAGAACTTGCCGTAGGCATGTTTTCAAGTGGGGAGATGTGTCATAAAATTAACAAGTGATACAACGTAAAAATATCTCCAAAGGATAAAATGTAGGGATAAAAACATAACGCGTAAGCTGCTGATAGTACATGATCGCCCTGACCGCGGGTCATCACCCTCCATAAAAATTGACTTGTTAGACGGGAAATCAAAACGGTTACCATTTGGAGGGATGAGAACGGCGGATCAAAAGGAAAAAAAAAAATATGACTGAAAAAAATTGCGTGAGACTAGCAAGGCTAAGGAGACGCACTTGGGGGGGGGAACGGAGGAAAAAATTCACGTCCCCAAAATTGACACGAGGTACGGAAACGGACGCTTTTGCGATACCAAGCCTTTGATTTGAATTCAGCGGCTAAACGCAGATGCTTGAAATATTACAAAATTTAAAAAGTAACTTTTCTTAATATTAATGTTAGGAATATAAAAATTAGCTGGCCGGATGGCCCATTCTGAGCAGTGAAATAATATGTTTTTAATTTTACAGACGGATAGATAATAATGAAAATAATGACAAAAGACAGTGTTGTTCACAACAGCGAAAGACTGCATTGAATCAAAAGTGTCGCTATTTGCACAAAAATCGCGACCTTGAGACGCAGGTGTTCAAATCTAATTAGCATGGAAGAGAAGGGATATTGGTGGGAGCTGTGTCTAAAAATAACTTTTAACGACAAAATTTTGGAGGGGAGAGAAAGGTTGGTTCAAAAATCAAGTACGTTTTGTAAAAACGCAAGTAGAGACGGACAGACTAACAGATAAAAAATCCATACTTGACTGAAGCATGACTGAAATGACTTTAGTGTAGGAAATTTGAATTTAAAAAAAAACCAAGGCATTGATTGGCCACAGACAATCATATTATCCGCGCTCAGACGAGCTTTTTTGCCATTCCTCAATAGTTGTCCAGTGATAGACACAGTAAATTTCAAGTGTGGTGATTTCCAAATGAAATAAATTGAAATAAGTTCAGGGACGCCATACTATAGCCAGCAGCTCAGCTGAGTTTTGCTAGCATTTCTGTGTTCTTTATTCATAATCTGGTAAGATTGAAATTATTTCTTTGTATATTTTGAATATTGTTTAATGTCCGAGTGATTTGATACTGCCATATCGAAATCTAGCCTTACAAACAAGTAAGGATTCGCTCTGGACCCCCCGCCCTAGTTCAGGGTCTAGGGACAAACAATATATAAACTACAGCAAGGTTTAGGAAGGGGTGATCAAGTGTTGAGAACAGTGAATCATATCACTTATCCTATTGTATGGCAGTGAGATAATGCACCTATTTCAGAATCTGTAGACTGGGGAAACTTACCCTATGCGAAACCAACTAGGTAAGATGTGCTGTCTGGTCAGAGAGAACTGACCCTGTTTATGTGGTGTTATTGTAATGTGTTATGTGTAGAAGTGGCTTATTAGGTAAGGTTCTGAGCAAAAAACCAATACTTTATTTCAGAGCTGTGAGTTCGATCTTGACACTAAGGTGGTGTCAAATGCTGATTAATAATTGAAGTGAGGACCCGTGCAGGGTACATTTCGACAGAACATCTGTGTATTGCTCAAGCACGGAGAGGTGGGGCCATCATATTCCAGCACCAGAACAAATCTGGCAAAGTTAAGTAGGCTAGCTGGCCTGCTGAACTTACACCAACTTCATAAAACTAGCACCCAAGAGAATTTACTACTGAAGCATCCCATTTCCTTCCATCATTAATGGACAATGCTGTGTAGGCATAAACAGGGAGGGATGAAGCCACCCCAACAGCACATCCATTCATAGTTTTCCCAGGAAAATTAACATTACGAACAGTAATACTATAATTAATCTTGAAGATTGCATATGTAAACATCTTTCATTTAACATGCCATTTATTCATGCCATTCGGGAGCCGCGCTGGTGTAATGGCTTCGGCGTTGTGCTGGCGACCAGGTGTTCATGGTTCAAACCCGGGCGTCGGCGTTTGAAGAAATGTTTACGGCCGGAAATTTGACTGAATAGCCTGAACGGCTCCTGTGATAAACCCTCTGTGGATGGGAAGGAGCGAAGCTCCTGACCGGGTTGGAAGGAAAGTCCTCAGGTTCCCCAGCCTCGCAATGACATGTCATTGGGCCGAAGGGCTGAAAGCCCAAGTGCTGCTGGTTAAGAAAAAAAAAAAAAAAAAAAAAAAAAAATTCATGCCATTCATTCATAAATTTCAAAATCTTTGCATAAGTTCTGGCCAAAATAAAACCTTGGTTCAGAACAAATAAATTTAAAAAAAGATTTTCTATTCTAAATTTAACCAGCTGAATTTAGTTCATTGTGTTATAAATTTTATTGATAGTATTAGACTTAATTAATATCTGTGGGTGTGTGTATATGTCCATACAACACATTGCATTCAGTACCCTAGATTTTAACGTAGCCACATTCATTAGTAAAAAAAAAGATATGTGTGAGGTCATAAAGTGGTAGCACGAAAGGGCCTTCTGTATATTCACAGTTACAATTATCTCAGGAGCCTTCACAGCTGACCTCACGCATCACACTAGGTGATAACACCACCATACAATACCATCAAAATCCACTACAGAACTGAAAAGTATTTATGGATGGATTAACCGTTTTCCACTATTTTTACGCGCAGACACATTAGACAGCTACAACTTTTTGGCCATGTAAAAAGACATAACACCTTGCTGAAGACTATAATAGAAGGAAGAGTTTAAGGCAAACTTGCAATAGAGAGAGAGATATATAGAGAGAGAGAGAGAGAGAGAGAGAGAGAGAGAGAGAGAGAGAGAGAGAGCGCGTGAGTGAGAGATGGATAGAGAGCGTTAAAAGTTCGAAGATAACATCAAGAGATGAACAGGAAAGAATCTACCAGAATGCACCATCAAGACAAGAGACGGAAGTCGTTGGAGATCCATTGCAGCCGAACCAAGGGTTGTGGCGATGACAGCTGTGTTGTACATACTGACTTAACTTAATTTCTATCCTGTTGGGTCTGTAGTTTTGATTGTTTTTTCCCCCTCAAGAAGCATCCACAACTGTTGTTCCACTGCACTGTAAATCCATCTTACGCTTTCTGTGATGATAGACTTTCGTTAGTTCGCGTGAGTATCATATAAAGAATCTAGACTATTTACCTTCCGTAAATACAGCCTTGAGGGAGGAACCGATCCTCCTGATGCGCCGTCAACCGGGTGGCGGATGGTGGAACGGCCTTCAGATATAAAGTGTAGCGGTGAATACTGAATTACAGCTAGCGGTCCATATCAGGACCCAGTTTGTTTCAGGTCTGACATCAGTCTAGCGTCATAAATAGGCTGTTAAAAAAAATATTCACATAATATATACCACAGTTATAACTGAAATAATAATAAGAATAATAATATCCCTTTCAGTTATAACTGACTATGGGAATGCACCACTGGGGTGACAAGTCTTCAGCTGCTTATTTTCTTCTTGCTCCTTCCGACGTTTTCTTTTTTCTTCTGCTTATTGAGAGAGCTTCTTTTCGCCCAATCTGAGGAGGCGCCATAGAGAGCATCACCACTTAGTGCGATCGGCATCTTCATCCTCTCAGGTTGCTGGATTATGTCCAATGCCCCCAGGTTAAACAGGGTTTTACAATTATATGATAGAGTAAAAAGAAAAAAAAAATGAACAAGCAGCCATGGACTAAAACAATTCTTTATACATGTTACGAGGAGAAGAGAGCTGGGATACATCGTGACAACAGGAAATATTGGAGGACAACGAGATGGGGGTTGGCCAGTGGAAGTGGTGCTACAGGGAAACCAGCAAGAGGGCGAAGATATCATAATAGACTTTACTACAGTGAATGAAAGTAACAAAGGCCGCACGGCTGTATACAATGGAAAGGTGCCAGTTACATAAAACAAGAGAACCTGTTCTGCAACGGAAATAGTGACAAAGGGTTCAAGGCTGTAGTCAGTATTGATTTAAATAAGCTAATGAGGTATCAGCAGACGCTCATGCCATGGTGGAAACAGTAAAACACATTTGTAATCTTGGTGAGTGAAGGTGATTCACCTCTGTAATCTTGTTGAGTGAAGGTGATTCACCTCTGTAATCGTGTTGAGTGAAGGCGGTTCACCTCTGTAATCTTGTTGAGTGAAGATGATTCACCTCTGTAATCATGTTGAGTGAAGGCGGTTCACCTCTGTAATCTTGTTGAGTGAAGGTGATTCACCTCTGTAATCTTGTTGAGTGAAGGTGATTCACATCTGTAATCATGTTTGGTGAAGGCGATTTACCTATGTAATCATGTTGAGTGAAGGTGATTCACCTCTGTAATCATATTGAGTGAAGGTGATTCACCTCTGTAATCATGTTGAGTGAAGATAATTCACCTCTGTAATCATGTTGACTGAAGGTGATTCACCTCTGTAATCATGTTGAGTGAAGGCGATTCACCTTTGTAATCATGTTGACTGAAGGTGATTCACCTCTGTAATCATGTTGAGTGAAGGTGATTCACCTCTGTAATCATGTTGAGTGAAGGTGATTCACCTCTGTAATCATGTTGAGTGAAGGTGATTCACCTCTATAATCATGTTAAATAAATTAAGCCGGCTAGATAAAGTAGTAGAAGCTCCACTCTTTTTCTTTCATTCTTTTTTCTGTCTTTCTTTCTGTCTTTCTTTCTGTCTGTCTTTCTTTCTTTCTTTCTGTCTTTCTTTCTGTCTTTCTTTCTGTCTCTCTTTTTTCTGTCTTTGTTTCTTTCTTTCTGTCTTTCTTTCTGCCTTTCTTTCTTTCTGTCTTTCTGTCTGTCTTTGTTTCTTTCTTTCTGTCTTTGTTTCTTTCTTTCTGTCTTTCTTTCTGTCTTCTTTCTGTCTTTCTTTCTGTCTTTCTTTCTGTCTTTCTTTCTTTCTGTCTTACTTTCTTTCTGTCTTACTTTCTTTCTGTCTTTCTTTCTTTCTGCCTTTCTTTCTTTCTGTCTTTCTTTCTGTCTTTCTTTGTTTCTTTCTTTCTGTCTTTCTTTCTGTCTTTCTTTCTTTCTTTCTGTCTTTATGTCTTTCTGTCTTTCTTTATGTCTTTCTGTCTTTCTTTCTTTTTTCTGTCTTTCTTTCTTTCCGTCTTTCTTTATGTCTTTCTGTCTTTCTTTCTTTTTGTCTTTCTGTCTTTCTTTATGTCTTTCTGTCTTTCTTTCTTTTTTCTGTCTTTCTTTATGTCTTTCTGTCTTTCTTTTTGTCTTTGCTTTCTTTTGTTCTGTCTTTCTTTCTTTCGGTCTGTCTTTGTTTGTTTGTTTCTTTCTTTCTGTCTTTGTTTGTTTGTTTGTTTGTTTCTTTCTTTCTTTCTTTCTTTCTTTCTTTCTTTCTTTCTTTCTTTCTTTCTTTCTTTCTGTCTTTCTTTCTTTCTTTCTGTCTTTCTTTCTGTCTTTCTTTCTTTCTTTCTGTCTTTCTTTCTGTCTTTCTGTCTTTCTTTCTGTCTTTCTTTCTTTCTTTCTGTCTTTCTTTCTGTCTTTCTTTCTTTCTTTCTGTCTTTCTTTCTTTCTTTCTTTCTTTCTTTCTTTCTTTCTGTCTTTCTTTCTGTCTTTCTGTCTTTCTTTCTGTTTTTCTTTCTGTCTTTCTGTCTTTCTTTCTTTCTTTCTGTCTTTGCTTTCTTTTGTTCTGTCTTTCTTTCTTTCGGTCTGTCTTTGTTTGTTTGTTTCTTTCTTTCTGTCTTTGTTTGTTTGTTTGTTTGTTTCTTTCTTTCTTTCTTTCTTTCTTTCTTTCTTTCTTTCTTTCTTTCTTTCTTTCTTTCTTTCTGTCTGTCTTTATTTCTGTCTTTCTTTCTTTCTTTCTTACTTTCTTTCTGTCTTTCTTTCTTTCTATCTTTCTGTCTTTCTTTCTTTCCATCTTTCTTTCTTTCTATCTTTCTTTCTTTCTTTCTTTCCGTCTTTCTTTCTTTCTATCTTTCTTTCTTACTTTCTTTCTGTCTTTCTTTCTGTCTTTCTTTCTTTCTGTCTGTCTTTCTATTTTTCTGTCTGTCTTTCTTTCTTTCTTTCTTTCTGTCTGTCTTTCTATCTTTCTGTCTCTCTTTCTTTCTTTCCGTCTTTCTTTCTTTCTATCTTTCTGTCTTTCTTTCTTTCTGTCTTTCTTTCTGTCTTTCTTTCTGTCTCTCTTTTTTCTGTCTTTGTTTCTTTCTTTCTGTCTTTCTTTCTGCCTTTCTTTCTTTCTGTCTTTTTTTTCTTTTTCTTTTCTTTTTTTCTCACTTTCTTTCTTTTTCTTTCTGTCTTTCTTTCTTTCTGTCTGTCTTTCTATCTTTCTTCTTTTTTCTTTTTTTTCCGTTCTTTTTCTTTTTTTCTTTTTTCTGTCTCTTTTTCTTTTCTTTTCCGTCTTTCTTTCTTTCTTCTCTTCTTTTTTTCTGTTCTTTCTTCGACTTCTGTCTTTTTTCTTCTTTTTTTTCTTTCTTTTTTCTTTTTTTTTCTGTTTTCTTTTTCCCCTCTTCTTTCTTCTTTCTTTCTTTTTTCTTTTTTTTTTCTTTCTTTTGGTTTCTTTCTTTTTTTTCTTTCTGTCTTTTTCTTTCCCTTTTTTCTTTTTTTTCTTTCTTTCTTTTTTGTTTCTTTTCTTCTTTTTTTTTTTTCTCTTTTTTCTTTTTGGCTTTTTCTTTCTTTTTATTTTCTTTCTTCTTCTGACCCTCTTTTTCTTTCTTTCTTTCTTTCTTTTCTTTCTTTTCTTTTCTTTTTCTTTTTTCTTTTTTTTCCTTTCTGTTTTTTTTTCTTTCTTCTTCTTTTTTCACTTTTCTTTCTTTCTTTTTCCTTTTTTCTTTCCTCTTCTTTTTTTTTTCTTCTCTTTCTTTTTTGTCTTTCTTTGGGGTTTCTTTCTTTCCTTTCTGTCTTTCTTCTTTTTTTTCTTTTCTTTTTCTTTCTTTCTTTCTTTCTTTCTTTCTTCTTCTTTTGTTTTCTTTCTTGCCCTTTCTTTTCTTTCTTTCTTTTTGTCCTTTCTTTTTACTTTCTCTTTTCTCTTTTCTGTCTTTCTTTCTTTCCTTTTCTTTCTGTCTTTTTCTTTGCTTTCTTCTTTTTTCTTTCTGTTTTCTTTTTTTCTTTCTTTCTTGTTTTTCTTTCTTTCTTTTTTCTTTCTTTCTTTTTCTTTCTTTTTTTCTTTCTTCTTTCTTTCTATCTTCATTCTTTCTTTTTCTTTTTTTTTCTTTCTTTCTGTCTTTCTTCTCTTTTTTTCTTTCTTTCTTCTTTCTTCTTTCTTTTTTTCTTTCTTTTTATTTTTTTTTTTTTCTTTCTTTCTTTCTTTCTGTCCCTTTTTTTTCTTTCTCTTTCTTTTTTTTCTTTCTTTCCTTTCTTTCTTTCTTTCTTCCTTTCTTTATTTTACTTTCTTTTTTTTTTTCTTTCTGTCTTTCTTTCTTTCTTTCTTTCTTTCTTTCTTTCTTTCTTTCTTTCTTTCTTTCTTTCTTTCTTTCTTTCTTTCTTTCTTTCTTTTTTTCTTTCTTTCTTTTTTTCTTTCTATCTTTTTTCTATCTTTCTTTCTGTCTTTCTATCTTACTTTCTGTCTATCTATCTATCTTTTTATCTTTCTTTCTTTCTGTCTTTCTATCTTTCTTTCTACCTTTCTTTCTGTCTTTCTGCCTTTTTTCTGTCTGTCTTTCTTTCTCTCTTTCTTTCTATCTTTCTTTCTGTCTTTCTTTCTTTCCTTCTGTCTTATTTTCCTTTCTTTTTTCTTTCTTTTTCCTTTCTTCTTTTTTTTTCTTTGAAAATTTTCTGTCTTTCTTTCTTTCTGTCTTTCTTTTCCTTTCTTTTTTTCACCTTCTTCTTTCTCCCTTTCTTTCTTGGGGGGCAGAGTGAAGGACGTTTTCCCCTTTTTGAAAATGTATTTCTAATATCATCATCCACAGCCTTGTCTTCATATTTAGGCTTTATTGATATTCCCCTCCTAGTGCATTGTGATAGACTCTTTCCTGTTCATCGATGTTATCTATCCACTTAATAACGCTGTCTTCCTCTCGCTAGTTTGCCATCACCTCTTCCTTCCATTATAATTTTCAGCAAGGCATTATGTCTTTTTTATATGACCAGAATATTGTATCTCTCTAATTTTGATCTCCTTCACTAACTCTGTTTTCATTCCTAGCTTTTCTAGCACCACTTTGTTTCGTTGTCTTTCCACGAGATGCGCCCCATTCTTCTATACATCTACATCTCACAGGCCTCACTTACTACTTCCAACTGCTTATTCATTGTCCATGTTCCTGTACCGTAGAGCAAAGTTTCTCAACTCGTGGTCCTTCGGGGTCCATGAATGTATTTTAGTTTGTCCATGTACAAAGCCTAAAATTTAAAATGTAAAACTTTTAATAATGCTATTGTGTATATTTGTTTCCATGTGTCGTAAATTTATTTTGAGAGAAAGAGTCTTAGAAATAGTGGTCCGGTTTAGAGTGGAGAATGGTGGTGAAAGCTCAGTGATAGAAAATGTAGAGAGTAAATAGTTGCTTCACAGAGTGCTGGGGAGAGTAAAGACAGACTTATTTACGACAAATCGTTTCTCTCAATCTTCTCTTCAGACTCTCCTGGTCTAACAATTATTTGCCAGTTTCCAGACACACACCTGCGCTCACACCGATTTGGTGCTTCAAACACACAGACGCACGTGAATACAAACTATATTAAACAAATAGGGGAATTTTGGGCTTTGGGTATTCCAACACAGTACTAAATAAGTTCATGATGTTTATTTACCTTAAAATCAAATCACAAACAAATATCAAGTGTTACATAAAATTATCATAAGTGCAGAAAATACAACTGACAAGGTGGGGGGGGGGGGTGAAGAAGATTGGTATCAACTAAGCCCTTCCCGCTTGTATTAGACAAAGATAAACCCAGTCCAAAGATAGATAATTAACAGGAACATAGGTAATCGAACCCACCAGTGAATTTAATTACTCTGAAAGAGGTGTTACAATATTAGGTATGGGTGGTAGAAAAAAATCCTGTTATTCCCAATTGGGTTTCCCCTTTACTAAGCAAATGAAAGGGGGTGGGGGTAAACAGAGTTAACAAAATATCCCACTTAAGGGAACAATGCAGGGTATACTGAAAATGTATTACCCGGTAGGCAAGTTAACAAATGGTTTGAAACACATTAAATCTCGTTATTCATGCACGCGCGTGAGGATCCACACTCATATATTCACACACACTTACCGATTGCAGCATCAGACAATCCATAGAATTATATAAACAGAAATTACACTCTTGACATGTGAAAATGTCTAGTACTTCGATGTCCCGCCCCAGATGTTGCGAGGTTTGCTGATAGCAAACATTCCCACTTATCGCCGGACTTGAAGCCTAAGAGTTCTTGTGTTTTATTATATAAAAAGGAGTCTATGGGATGGCACTGACACAGTTCGACACAGGGGTGAAAATGAAGTGGTGGTAAAATTCCTTCAATGCGTGATGATAGGAACTGTCCGGTAAAGTGTTTAATCCAGTGAGGAAAAAAGCTAGGCTCAGTCACAGTCAGGTAAATCGGTACTCTCTCAAAACAGAGCAGTAAATAAAATATCGCTACTGGCACTGTTCATCTTCCAGTTTATCTTACAGATTGTAATTTAAGTTGATGATTTATTTAAATGTTCTTGGGTAGGCTTTCTTTCATGTAATTATGATAGCTAGGTCGCATCGGACCGCCACAAGATTAAATTTAAAAAAATGTTTCATCAATATGTCTGGAAGTTTAAGAACCGAGTCTGAAACTCTCTGTATGATTTCTTTATGCTGGGATTGCAAAGGTGATCATTCTATGGAAAAAGATAGAAAACCCATGACAAAATAATCATACCTCAAAAATCAAATAATATTCTAACGCGCGATAAATTTACCGTTAAGGCTATTATATACACTCGCGTATTTAATTATGTATTTAAGAAAACACGTCACGAGTCTACTGGTTAAAATATACATCTATATATGTAGGACTTAACTACATTTATTAATTATGAATTCCTTCGCGACTTTAAAAGTTACTTTAACATTAAAGCATCTATTATTTTTAGAAATATTATAATAGATATATCATTAACTTTACCACTGGAACTTTTGGGATGAGTTTAATTTAATAGATTTAAATAAACACAAAATCCAGCGAAATAAAATGAAAGCACTAGACCACTGATCACTTTAACAAATATATTATACCGTGCACAGAAACAGAAATCACTCCAATGTAGCCACCAATTCAGATGGAAATCTAGCAGAATTTCTACTATAGCTAGTGAATCTTAAATCTCTGGCGACCGAATGATAACATGGCTTTCTACGTGGTCTGTATATATCTAGCTGAAATGCAAGATGAGTGGGGCATGTAAAAATTTGACACCTTTTTAGATCTCAGGAGACTTTTGGGGATCTGACCGCCAGACTAAAGAGAGTAGCCGCCCCTGGTCTGACGTATCTCCGCTCGCTGCTTGCGCGTCGGCTTTCCCGTTCGCTCCCACTGCGATCGGTTTCGTGTTTAACACCGAGATGCGAAATACCGGCAGGAAACTTGCGTCGCTCGTTTCAGGGACCACTACTGCCTTTGATAGCGCCGATAGTCTTTCCTGAGATCCCTCAGTCTGTTTGATCGTGTGCCGCTACTTTCTGTTTGATTCTGGCACCGCCCCCACTGGGCCAAGTTAATGAAAATACTGCATATGATTGCTCAAGAGATGTCCGTGGGCGTGATTTAATCTCTCCTTAAATCAATGCGATGACCAGAATGAACGGTAGATAAACTGTCCACATATTAATCAGCAAACGTGTTGACCATCTGTGTGGAACGGTTGCATAGCTAATGAGTCCAGGTGAAAAAAAATTCCGTTTGACGAAAAGTTACCACAATATTCGGGGGCACTGATGCTATACGAAGGGGTCGTTACGAAGGGTCGTACCATATCATCCAACGCTTCAGGGGTACCGATGTTATGAGAGGGTTCTTACCATCATCTAACAAATTCAGGGACGGATGAGTTGTCTGTCACACCATGAAGAGGTCCATAGTCTTCATTGGACAACCAAAGGGGTGCACTTATATTCATCAGACAATCAGAGAGGTCCATGACACAAACAGTTTAAGAAACCCTGGCATAAAGTAATGAAGAGTATATATAGTGTTAGTAACAAAGGTACAAATCTTCCATCCTGTACGAATCGAATTAGTTATTCTTTGCACTATAGACATTTATCTCCTAGGTATGCTACCCGGGGCCTGAAAGAGGAGCAAAGAATAGTAACACTGTGACCTACCAGGCAACTCGTAAAAGGCGAGGTTTGAGTAAGGGACGATTACCCAAACCTGTAGAAATTCATAACAACAAAAGCTTCAACAAACACAAGGGAGGGAAGAAGACATGGAAGAACATTGAGTTAATGGCACGGGACATGAAGACTTGGCACTAGTTTGTTGAAGGGTGTGCTCTATGAGGATTTGAAAGGTAAAAAAAAAAACGGTACAAATCTTCCAGCCAGTACGCATTGACTTTGCTGTTCTTGAATTGTAAATATTCATATCTAAAGTGTACTTTTGCTTCTTGCACCGCTCGCTCAACACGTAAGCTCATCAAATCTTTGTCCTCCCGTCAATACTGCGTTTTAAAGAGAGAACTATCACTCTCTGTAATTGAAATGTGTACGTTCCGTGTCTGTGCATGTTTCTCACAACTTTTTTTTTTTTTTTTCTCTACCATATCGCTGCCCAATCCTCTTTTCTCCTGCTTTGCCGAGATATCAGCTTGATCGATGTAATCTGTGTCAGCGTATAGTGTGTTCAGTCAACGTTTGCTAGAAATTTTTATGTTTTTTGTTTATTTCAGTGCTTCTGGGAGATTCACCCTGGATTGCTTCTTCTTAGATTACTCGCTTCGTCGTCAAGAAAGGGCGAAATATTTTTGTTTGCTTTTTCATTGAATTTTTAATTGTAACCTGTTCTGCAACGTCATTCATAATAATAAGAAAGAATGGCTATTTCTGTTAATTTCTGTATATTTCCCAATGCAATAAAATCTCCTTTTGCCTACTTAAACCACTTTATCTCCGTGATGAGGTCCGAATGGCAGATTGGTTTCAGCACGCGCGTCTCGCGGTAAAGTTACCGGGTTCGAAACTGATCAGCCTACCTCATAAAGCTGGGCCTGGTATAGTAAAGTCTCGAACGCTTCACTCCGCTACGGCAAAGGGCTATGAGACTACCTTAAATTTTGTTTATCCCCTTGGTGTCAGATACACGAATTGCAAACCTGGCTTGAAACATTTTTGTAAACTTTAAAAAAAATTTCATTTCACACACAATATATATATATATATATATATATATATATATATATATATATATATATATATATATATATATATATATATATATATATATATATATATATATATATATATATATATATATATATATATATAAAATTTTTTATGTAATTTCTGTCAGTACTGTGTAAGTTTCAAGTGATAAATGAAGAAGGTTGGATGTATATGTAAGGTAACGGGTAAAGAAAGAATGAAGAGGTCTGTTGTGGAAACATTATATTGTGTGTTTGCCCGTGTGTTTGGTAAATGTGCATGAATACTGTTTAGGCTGGTTAAAGCAAGGGACATAAAATAGTTTGTTAGCTTGTCTCGTATGTGTGAAGGTTGTTAGTTTTTTTTGTGTTTTTTTTTTAAATTTAAAAAAAAAAAAAAGTTTTGCCTTGTTTTGGCGAGGCGCGTCCCGTTCAACCCAGTCGGTTATATTAGGGCGCATATCCAAACATAAAAGACCCTTAGGTCTGGGGCGGAAATCACGTGAGAAAGGAGTTTTCAGTGTTCGGTGGGTTTTGGATCAAGATTATGAACTGTATGTTGTTGTTCTGATCGAGCTGGTTGTATCGTTATCACACTGGTGTAGAAATTAAATAGGTTTGCTAATTACGATGAATTCAGCTGCATTCCGTGGATAATATCAATGGTCATAACCTCGTTCTTTATACGACAAAATAAGGTATGTTATGGCGTGACATGATATTCTTCTTCTTCTTCCTCGTTCGCCCTGAAAAGGACGGTGGTTGCGTTGTGTCTGTTTACAACGTAGCTGTGATATCTGCACCTTTCGGTCGACACATCCGACTTCTGCACGGCATTTTTTAGGACCGGGTTTGCCTTCCCATTGCGATCCGTGCTCGCTCAGCCAGCCTGCACTGCTGCAGACTGTTTCCAGGACCACCACGTGGAGGTGGAGCACGGTCTTGACCAGCTCTGGTTCGCTGGTCCTGACGCAGGCATGATATGATATGTTATGGAGTGATAATATATGGCTCACTATATCGTGAAGTGATATGGTGCGTTATGTATTGATACGTTATGGCGTGGCATGTTCTAGGACAGGCTCAGTTTGGCCACATTAAATGTAAAGTTGAATGTTGTCGAATGTCCAGTATCAATGTT
The DNA here is from genome assembly GCA_024509875.1 of Oreohelix idahoensis. Classification (NCBI taxonomy): domain Eukaryota; kingdom Metazoa; phylum Mollusca; class Gastropoda; order Stylommatophora; family Oreohelicidae; genus Oreohelix; species Oreohelix idahoensis. The sequence goes on along the minus strand of JAMPIV010012863.1, from coordinate 153,191 downwards.
GGAAACGATTCTGCGCCACACCGGCTGACATAATTATATATAGGCCCTGGTTGGCCGCAACAATGCTGGCATTCGTTTGGATGACTTGAAAGTGTTGAGGTGTTGTATAATATAGAGTGTGAGTAGACTTCAATGAATGCGAATGCGTGTATGAAAGTTCGTGGAAGACAATCCTTCTAAATGACATCACACTTGTAGATATACATGTAGAGATTCATATAGTTCTTGGAACACCTCTGACGTTTGATTGACTTTAATACATCACAACGACAGGTACGCCGACATCAACATAAAATAGTCATTGACAATTCAGGACATAGCATGTATGAATACCGTTCATCAGCAAGCTGTGCATATATATATTAAAGGTGATCTCGTACAATTCCATCTTCGTCAGCTTCAGCAAAATACAGCAAATATGTGAGTTTATACGACTCCTTTCTGACATCAGTAAGTCAGATATATGTATGGGTCTACAGCAGGCCGCGCAATATGGCGGGCTTATAGATATGATGGCCTCTGTGGTATTTCAATAACAAACAGGGTGAGTCAAACCTTGTTAAATGGCATCACCGCAGATAGCGGGATACAGCACCTATAAAGTTCTTTGGGCATACACCAGCCTAGTGCATAGTAATAGAATACATCGTGAGCTCCCTCTCAAGTGTACTTAGGTGGACTCTTTCCCGCCCAGGGAAAAGTCATTGGCTGGCTACAAAACGAGTCATATAAGATTCTGAACAAACGAGGGAAACAGTTTTAAGAGCAAATTACCTTACTGTCCCTTCAGAATAAATATCACAACACTCACTCGCCTCCTAGGCGTATCAGAATATAACATTGGGAACTATCTTAAACCATCTTGGTCGAATACACACAGAGGACTTTCCCAAAATCGTCTTGACCCTTTCAAAGACTCCAGCTCGACTCCTAAACACAGGATGTCTTCAATCGCGCCAGATTCTTCGCGCATGCGTCGTGACGCTCGACCCTTGAGCTAAACTCAGAAGGGTGAACATGTCAGGAAAAGCTGACATCGATTCTAAAATTAGACGCTGGGTTAACAGACAAGTGGGACAACCACCACTGTCAACTACAATCCCAGTAAAACATGAGTACCTTCCCTTTGATCAAGAAACTATTAAATTAAAGTCTTCAAAAATAACACAGGTACATTTTAACATACTATAGACTCAGCAAACTGACCGCAACATACGTAAAGGCAAGACATGACAATGACATGATATGGTATGTTATGACGTGTCATGTTATGACACGCAATGACGTGGTATATTATAACACGTTATGGCGTGACATGTTATGGTGTGTTGTGACATGTTATGTTATTGCGTGCCACAATGTGTAAATCATGGCGTGATATAGTATGGTATGTTGTGCCTTTAGGTGTGACGGAACAACGGACGATTTCTTGTTGCCCTAATGACGCCGCAAGGTGTTATGGCCGAAGACTGCTTAGTCGGTCGGCGGTCAAAGGAATAATAAATAATAATAATAGGTATCAAGCGGAAATTAAATAACTGTCCGTCCGTCCGTCCATCTATATATACACACACACATTTATATATATATTCTCCTCGACTTGTTCTTTTTGGCCCACAATTACTTCGCTTGCTCTGTGGATTCCAGAACATGGATTGCCTTGAGATGCTATAAACGGATTTCCATAATTAGTGACCTGTCCGTCGCCAGCATCACCTCATTTCATGTGCGTTCAACCCTTGATGAGTAATAATTAGGATCTATAGTGCGGTTAATTCAAGATAATAACTCTGATATCAAACTTCGGCATTATCTGCCCACTCCACTAAGTCCAAATAGAGTCATTCAAAAAATGTAAAACTGTGTGAATGTATGTGTGTATGCTCGCCCGTTTCCATAAAAAACAAACATTAAAAAAACAAACAAACACACAAACAAATATTTATAAAAACCCTAAAAAACTCAGAACTGTCACGTTGTTAACAAGGAGAAGGGCGGGAAAGCTGGTGTGTCAGGGATGACACCCAATCCACCAACCATCTGCCATCAGCAAGAAGCATGACGAGATCCCATGAAGAGTCCCACATCCCCGTCACACCATCACTGATCCCTTATATATTAATTTGTGTTCGTGTTATATCCTCTTTCATTATATTGTACAATTCACTACGTCTGTCTATTCTCAACACCTGTTCTACAGTTATGGACAAATCGCATGCCAAACATTCAGGCTATAAAGGAAAACGCTGTCTCACGCTATTTTCATTGTTTCTAAACTTCAGACTTGCTTTCAAGTGCATTAACAATTAGAAATGTATGCGAAGTTGGCACCAAAATATAAATAAATAATAAAAAGAAACAAATTTGGCAGCTGGTTCCAAATTGCTACCTGTCCCGTGAAGTTCCTGGAGATTTCTGAGGAGACGGGGGGGGGGTGGGGGGGGGGGGGGGGGGGGGGGGCGCTACTGCTTCCTCAGGCACGTCGAAAGGAGTGATTAAATAAGACTTTGTACCTTCACTCAAAACAGAGTGCAGTTCCCGTATTTTCCCGAAAGGCTAATGTGAGTATTTCTAGCAGTGCACCGTGATATGACAAAAAGGCATGCGTGTTTTACTATTCACAGTGCAATGCACGCCGTCTCCGTATTTTCCCTAAAGGTTGGTGCGATTGTTTCAAAGGTTACAAACTTTCATGAAGAAAATTAATATGGGGATTTTGTTGTTTTTTTTCCCGGTTCATACGCAACTTCGAAGAGCTGCGTTGTGCTACGGCTGGATCAAAATTTGCAATGTGGTTCAATTAATAACTCGGGTCTGTTTAAAGCAATATTAAGATTATTATTCAAAGCAATTCTAATATTTTAGCAGGAAATGCTCTGTTTTTTTTTTTTTGGTGTTTTTTTTTTTTTAAGTCTTCCGAATTTAATTGTCACAGTGCAATGTGTGCCATTTCTGAATGTTTCCGAAAAGGTGGTGCGATTGTTTCTTAAGTTACACACTTTCATTAAAACAAGTATTAATATGGGGAAATTTTTTTTTTTTTTGGGGGGGGGGGGGGGGGGGGGGGTTGGAGAAGCAACTTGAAAGAACTGCTTGGTGCAACGGCTCGATGGAACGCACATACGTGTATACGTTACGTCGTCATCCCTCTTCTACCGTGAGGTGTAGAGTTTTGGGGGTGGGAGCGCCATTCTATCCTATACCTGTCTTCCTTCTGGCCTGGTTCCAATCTAGTCCTCGGTCCTTCAGAGATTGCCTAATGTTGCCCTCCCAGCGGACTCTGGGTCGTCCTGAACTACTTTGTACCACGGCTCAGTCAAAGTGTGCAATGTGGTTCAATTAACAGTTTGGGTCGGTTTAAAGCTCTACTCAAGAGAAAACTCGTTACTCGCACCTACGTTACAGGAAATATTACAAAAAACCCATTCGGCCCGTCAGCCTGCAGATAATGTCAAATCGATGGCGTTCTCTGTAGCATATAATCTTAACAAACATCGATTCACAAAGAAAACAGACATTACAACATCACCACGGCTTCCTCCGCATATAACGGTACTCAGTGGGTCGTTGCTAGGATTAATTGCAAAGCTGATCAATGATCAATTTATGAAATAAATCCCTTTTCTTCAGTTCGGATACGTTGCTCTTGTAATCAATATTGCATATATCCTGCAATGAATATTACATATATATGTAAGTGTTTTAATAAGTGCAGCAAAATATGAATAAATTATAATTGCAGTGTTACTATTCTTTGCTCCCCTTTCGAGCCCTGGTAACACACTTTGGAAATTGATGAGGCATTATGGAGTTCCCCTGAAGATCATTAATTTAATAAAGAAAACATATGAAGACATGACATGCAGAGTTCTTCATGAAGGACAGCTTACATAACCGTTTGGGATAAGAACAGGAGTGCGACAGGGATGCCTCTTGTCTCCATTTCTTTTCTTACTAGCAATAGACTGGGTTATGAGAACATCGACAACACACAACAGAAATGGAATCCAGTGGACTCTGACTAAGCAGTTGGATGATTGGATTTTACTGATGGCTCTTCTGTCCCAGAACCGTAATCAGATGCAGGACAAATTGAAAACACTCGATGAGAGGTCACAGCAATTCTGTCTGAAAATACACAGGGAAAAGACAAAAATAATGAGAATAAATGCAGGTAATGATAACAGGGTTGAAGAAGAAGCACCAATACAAGATGTAGAATCGTACACATATCTTGGCAGCAATATCGACAAAGTTGGAGGGACAGACAGTGATATCAAAATAAGAATACAAAAAGCAAGAGGAGCTTTCACTGCATTGGGAAATATATGGAGATCAAGAGAAATCGGATCCAACACGAAAATAAGAATCTTCAACTCAAATGTGAAGTCAGTCCTATTGTATGGATCTGAGACATGGAGAACAATAAAGACAACAACCAAAAAGCTACAGACTTTCATAAATGGGTGCTTGCGTAGAATAGAGGGATTAAAATGGTATGACAATGTTACCAACGTGGAAGTGATGACAAGAACTAGACAAGTGCCAGTGGAACAAGAGATGAGAAGAAGGCGATGGCGATGGATAGGACACACACTGAGGAAACCTGTTGATAGCATTACAAGGCAGTCCTTGTTCTGGAACCCCCAGGGCAAGAGAGGCAGAGGTAGACCAAGAAGCACATGGAGAAGAGAGCTGGAAACAGAGGTGAAAATGATAAGGAGAACGTGGAAAGAACTTGAGATGATGGCACGTGACAGGAGGACTTGGCATGTGTTTGTTGAAGGCCTATGCTCCTTTTGGAGTGGAGGGTTATGAATGAAGGGTTGAACGGGATATTTTTTTATTAAAATAAAAAAAATACTTGAATGTTGAAACTGTCCCCGTTATTATTTAAATTTGAACTGTGACATTGTGTTAGAAAGTCTTCCGGAACATTCGCACCAGTTAGCACGATTTTAGAACGCACGCGTTGATGTTCACGGAAACTCCAGTTTAGAAAAGAAAACTACATTAAAATTCGCTGAAAATGGCATGTAGAGTATTAAACATCAACAAATATCGGTACCCATATGTGAGGATATAACGGAGTATTCATAGTAACAAGAGTGGGTAATGCGGTGGTTGTACAGAATTGTCCCGTGCTTTTTCCTCGTTGGCAGAAATTGGACACAGTAGTCTGCGTCCGTCATGTTGCCCTATGTTTTCCAAGCCGTTGTCCATATGTACACTACAGCTAGTCTTAACCTGACCCCAATCCTGTTTCGAGCTTTGTCAAATAGCTAGCTTTAACCTAATCCCAGCCCTGTTTCGAGCGTTGTCACAAATAATATCGTCTGACCAACACCAAGGCCGTATTTAAGAGGAGGGGGGGGGGGGGGGGGGGGGTCAATTTCGAAGCGAAACTTCGCATATTTGGTCAACATGGCGGCATCTAATCTACATTAACCCTGATGGTAGAACGCCCAGCCGCCCTGTTCGTTCCTATCTGTTCAAGTTCTTTCCTTGTCTTCATCGTGCCCAGACCTACCCGCATTACCTACGGTAATGATACTAAGATAATAATAATAATAATAAATTCTTTAAGCACCAAACACGGCGCATAAGGCAGAAACCAGTGCTCTCCAGGTTGTTCGTTGTGACGCCACTCCTCTTAGCTCTTGCACATTATTTAGGCCCAACGTTCTTCCTTCTCTTATTATTGTTCTTCTGAGTGTTTCTTTTGGTCTTCCTTTTTTCCTCTTACCCTCAGGAACCCAAGTGAGCGCCTGTAGTGGTATTCTATTGTTTTGCATTCGTAGGACATGACCGATTGTAGTGGGTTTGATGGTATTGTATGATGGTGATATTACTAAATGTAATGTATGAGGCCAGCTGTGAAGGCTCCTGAGATAAAATGTAGTTGTGAATTGTCAGAAGGCCTTTCTTGCTACCACTACGACCTCACACTCAATTTTTTTTCTTAATGAATGTAGCTATGTAAAATGTCTAGGGTAATGATATGTAATGTGGTGTGATAGTTATGGGTACACCCACAGATATTTAAGCAGACTAATAATATTTAACAAATATTATAATACACTGAACTAACTCAAGAGTGTAAAATTTTTGATAGAATTATATTACATTTATTTGTTCTGGATCAAGTTTTATGTTGACCAGAACTTTTTTTTTTTTTTTTTTTTAAAAAGGATTTAAAAATTATGAAAGAAATGCATGGAATGTTACATAATAAATGCAAGAGTGTACATATATAAGTACTAGACTAGTTAGTTTTATTAAAATGTTCTAGTAGTCATCTACTTGGGAGGATAGTTAATGCTTGTGCTGTTGGGGTGGCCTCATCACACCTGTCTATATTGATTACACAGTGTCCAGTAAATTACAGGAATTTTATGGGGTATTAGTAACTAAAAGGCGTTGGTGAACTTCCAGCAGACCAGAGGCTCACTCAACTTGCATATGTAGCTCTGGTGCTGAAATCTGGTGGTCCCACCTCTCCGTGCTGGCGGGCAATAATAGTGGTCTCTGTCACAACGTACTGCACAGATACACTCGAGTAAAATCACCAACTGAATGGACACCGCCTTGTTGACAACTGAAACTCACAGCTCTGCAATCAAAGTATTGGCTATGTGTCAAAATTCTATTCTCTACCCACGTCTGGACACAACACGGACACAACAACCACATCATACAGACAGGTCAGATCTCTCTGACCAAACAGCACATTTACCATGGTGGTTTTACATCAGATAGGTCCTCCCAGACTATAGATTCTGAAAAATATTTATTAGTTTCCTTCCCTAAAAGTGGATAGGTAATATGTTTCATTATTCTCAACACTTGATCTGTCTTTCCTAACCCTTGCTGGAGTTTATGTATATTGTTGGTCCCTAGACCCTGACTTGGGCGGGGGGTCTAGAGCAAATCCCTACTTGTTTGTAAGGCTAGATTATGATATGGCAGTATCAAATCACTCGAACATTAAACAATATTCAAAATATACAAAGAAATAATTTCAATCTTACCAGATTATGAATAAAGAACACAGAAATGCTAGCAAAACTCAGCTGAGCTGCTGGCTATAGTATGGCGTCCCTGAACTTATTTCACTTTCTTTCATTTGGAAATCACCACACTTTAAAATACTGTGTCTATCATCGAACAACTATTGAGGAATGGCCCCACTTGCGCGTCTGAGCGCCGATAAAATGATTGTCTGTGGCCAATCACTGCCTAGGTTTATTTCAAATTCAAATTTCCTACCCTAAAGTCATTTCAGTCATGCTTCAGTCAAGTATGGATGTTTAACTGTTAGTCTGTCCGTCTCTACTTGTTTTTTTTCAAAAACGTACTAGATTTTTGAACCAACCTTTCTCTCCCCTCCAAAATTTTGTCGTTAAAAGTTATATTTAGACACAGCTCCCACCAATGTCCCTTCGCTTCCCTACTAAGTTGATTTGAACACCTGCGTCTCAAGGTCGTGTTTTTTTGTGCAAATAGCGACACTTTTTATTCCATACAGTCTGTCGCTGATGTGAACAACACTGTCTTTTGTCATTATCTTCAATATTATCTATCCGTCTGTAAAATTAAGAACATATTAGTTCACTGCTCAGAATGGGCCATCCGGCCAGCTAATTTTTATATTCCTAACATTAATATTACGAAAAAGTTACTTTTTAATTTTTGTAATATTCCAAACATCTGCGTTCTGCCGCTGAATTCAAATCAAAGGCTTGGTATCGCAAAAGCGACCAATAAATGACTGTGGCGTAACATATCCAAGGTCCCTTCTGTCGAGTTCCTTACTTTTTATGTCAACTTGGGAAACGTGACTTTTCTCCGTTTCCCCCCCAATTGCGTCTCCTTAGCCTTTCTAGTCTCACGCAATCTTTCCAGTCATATTTTTTCCTTTTTATCCGCCGTTCCCCTCCTGTCTAGCAAGTCAATTTTTATGGAGGGTGATGACCCGCGGTCTGGGCGATCATGTACTATCAGCAGCCTACGCATTATGTTTTTATCCTTACATGTTATCTTTGGAGGTATTTTACCGTTGTATCTCTGTCAATTTCACTACACATCTCCCCACTTGAAAACATGCCTATGGCAAGTTCCAAAACCAGCGATACACATAGGTAAAATTACTCCTCACGTCTGCCACTACTCTAATTTTGATCACAGGGGTGCCGACTGAGGAAATCTGCACCGACATTCAATTTACGGCTTGCATAAGCGACTGGTTTCAGTTCCCCATCAGGTGAAGATGATCTTTGCAACAAAGCCCCTCCTAGTCCTACATTACTTGCATCGGTTCTTAAGACAAAGTCCTGTGTCAAATCAGGCAGTTTGAGAATAGGCTTGCTAGTGAGTTTTTCCTTTAACTCTTGGAACGCTAGTTCACATTGTGCAGTCCAAATAATTTTATCTGGAAGTCCCTTGCGAGTCAGATCAGTCAGAGGAGCACAAATAGCGTTAAAATTCTTGATGTATTTCTGATAAAATCCGCATAACGACACAAATGATCGCACGTCCTTTTTTGTTTGCGGCCTAGGTGCTCTCTGCAGTTTTTCCAAGTTCTTAGGATCAGGGGTCATATTACCCTGATATACAGTGTGTCCCAAGAATTCCAACTCTTTGCATCCAATACAACATTTTGTTGGCCTAGCAGTTAAGTTCGCCTCCCGAAGTCTATCAAACAACATCTCCAGTGCTTCAATGTGTTCTTCAAATGTCTCTGTGGCGACGAGAATATCATCCATGAAATTCGTGATACATGGGTTATTCAGGGGATCCAACAATTTGCGCATCATCCTTGAAAACACACTCGGAGCATTTTTCAGTCCGAATGGTAGCATATTGAATTCATAATGTCCATCCGAAGTGCTAAAAGCCAAATAAGGTCTCACTTCAGGCTTCACTGGGATCTGGTAATAGCCTTTACTAAGATCCACCTTTGAAAAGTATTTTGCCTTGTTCAGTCTGGCAAATAACTGTTTTGTGTCTGGTAATGGATCCACTTGTCCTTCTGTGACAGCATTCAGTTTCCTGTAATCTATGCACAGTCTGTGTTCCCCAGACGGTTTTCTCAACAAAACGACACTAGAACTAAAAGATGATTCACTGTGCGAAATAATCCCCTCCTTCAACAAATACTCTATTTCTTCCTTCAATGCCTTCTCCTTCGCGAACGGAATAGAATAGGCTCTCATACAGATTGGGTTTGAGTCTACCAGTTTCATGTCATACTGTAGCAAATTTGTATGGCCTGGTTTATCTGTTAATACATCTGTATGTTCCTCCAGAACCTGTTGAACTCTCTCCCTCTGGTTTTTAGTCAGGTGCTTACTGACTTTTACCTGTGCTGCGGTTTCACAAGGATGTAATGGGTATTCATGTGAGGTGAGTGGTTCTTTTTGCATCTGGGTTGCAATAGCCAAGGTCAATAAGGGGGTGCTTTCCTGGAGTGGTCTATCCAGATACTTCTTTAACAGGTTTACATGATAAACTTTCTCCTTCCCCTTTTTGTCAATTTTATAGTTTGTTCTAGACACCTTCTCTAGAACCGTATATGGACCTTGCCAACCAATTTGTAATTTATTCTGGCTTCCGGGTAGTAGAAGCAGCACCTTCTCTCCGACTGCCAGTTCCCTGTCCTTTGCCTTCCTATTAGAATATGCTGCATGTTTCTTCCTGGCTTGCTTCAAATTATCATTTGCCAGTTTCCATCCAGCTTTCAAACGAGTGGTCAGTTCGTTCACGTATTGATACGATGAGGTAACAGTCTCTTCCGCCTTCTCATCTGTCCAGGTCCTTAATAGAGCTTCTAATGGACCTTTTATTGGCCTCCCAAATAGCAGAGTTGCGGGAGCCATCCCGGTTGAACTATGTGGTACCTCCCGGTACGCAAACAATGCGGCGGGCAGGAATTGATCCCACAGATCCGGTTTTTCGTGTGCCAGCTTTCTCAGGATAGAAATGAGAGTCCCGTTGAACCTCTCTACCTGGCCGTTCCCTTGTGGATGGTACGGACTACAATGAAAGTGTCTGGCTTGAAATAGCTTAAAAACTTCTTCCGTTAGTTTCCCCTTGAACTGAGAACCATTATCCGTCAAGATTTGATGCGGGAATCCTAATCGGGTAAATATTGTAAGTAGTGCCTCTGCTACATGTTTTGAATCAGTTGATGGCAGGGCTACCGCCTCTCCCCACATAGAACAAGTGTCCACCAGAGTAAGGATGTAACTGTTCCTCCTCTTGGTCCGAGTGAGAGGTCCTACAATATCCACTGCAACCCTCTCAAAAGGTGTTCCCACTATGGGCATTTCCCCTAGAGTTGCAGGAGCAGTCCAGTGCTTTGGAGCTACCCTTTGACATTCTGGGCAGGATTTGACATATCTTTTTATATCCTCCGTTATCCCTGGCCAGAAGTAATGACAAGCTATACGCTGTCCTGTGGCGCTGATCCCCATGTGACCACTGAAGGGAATCGCATGCCCGAGTTCCATCACTTTATCTCTATATGAAGTGGGAAGAACCAGCTGGTTGTGACCATTTGTTCCAGTTCCGGCCTTCCTGTATAAGAGTTTGTTCTTCATGAAATATTCCCCCGTGCTCGGAGGTGTGTGGCATTTGGGCAATTTTTTAAAACAGGGCTTGAGTGTCCTATCCTCAGCCTGCGCCTTCCTCATCTCCTCTGGATGAGCATTTATAGGTTCACCTTCTTCCTCCTTCTTCTGTGACCTGGTCTGCACTGTCGCCATGATCACAGGTTTCTCGGGATTCCCCAAGAAGACGTATCTACACCCCAATATCAGAGGGTAGATTGGTTCATCTATCACTGCTGCTCTGATTTCTCCTCCACATAGCGAGTTTTCACCGTTATCCTTGCGATGGGAAGTGTCATGAGTGGTATGTCCTTAGTCGCCCCTTGTATTTCCACTGTTTCTGTGGTATACTGACTTGGGTCCACTAGGCTAGACTTCACAACTGAATCATAATCCAAACCTGTATCATAAAGGCACCTTATGGTGACCCCATTACAAATAACATCCTCACAAACTGGGGGGTGATAAGGTTCCTGTTGTCCATTAGGATTAACCTTTAATCTTCGCGTCCCCGACTTCATTGCAGCAATGTTTGAAGGTTTCCTTCTACAAAATTCGGTGTTATGGTTATCCTTCTTGCACCATTTACACCATCTTTTTCCTTGGTTCAACGGTTTTCTTTCATTGAACTTTTGGCCATTGAACTGTGAGTTTCTGTCGCGATAGTCATTTCTTGGCCGCTCAAAGTTTGTCCTACCTTTATTTCCCTGCTCTCTATTATCAAATTTATTAAATTGCTGTGGAGCTTTAAAATTGTCTATGTGCTTCTTTTTAGCACCACTTACCTCTGCCTGAGCTGCCTGATACCTCTCAGCAACATTTAAAATTTCCCCCAACTTCTCTGCACCTTGTTCCATGAGAAATTTTCTCATGTCTGGAGCCATGGACTCTCTCAATTGCTCAATCATGATCATTTCTTTAAGATCTTGGGTCTTCCCCAGAGCCGTCCATTTCTCCAAATAGGTTTCTAGTCTAGCAGAGAATTGGTGGTATGTCTCCCCAGACAACAGTTTGGCATTTCTAAATTTCTTACGATAAAATTCACCATTCTTCTCGTACCTTAATAACAAAGCCTGCTTTAACATGTCATAATTGTCTTGGTCTTCCCTGTTCATTTTGGCAAATACTTCATAAGAAGTACCTCTCAATCCCTGTGATAGCTTTAAACTCCACCTCTCTCTCTCTCTAACCCATATGTAGTAGCTAATAACTCAAAACGTCCTAGGTACCCCTCTATGTCATCGTCTTTTTCAACAAAATGGTCTAAATGAAACCCCATAGCTGAGTTTGAGGCTCCCAGACTGGGCGTAGCATCTGAGGCAAAAGGGCTGGCACCATTTTCAGGAGCCGGGCCTTGTAATTCCAGCTCCCTTAGTCGTAATTCGTGCTCCCTTTGCAACCTTCTATCTTCTGCCTCCCTTTCGGCAGTCAACCTTTTTTCTTCTGCCTCCCTTTGCTGTCGTTTTTCTTCTGCCTCCCTTTGCTGTCGTTTTTCTTCTGCCTCCCTTTGCTGTCGTTTTTCTTCTGCCTCAATCTGCAGCCTCTTAATTTCTCTATCAGCCTCAATTTGTAACCTCTTCTCTTCAGCTACCTTTCTATCTTCCCTTTCAATATATTTATCACATTCAGCCGTTACATATTGAATTAAAATCTGACCATCCATTCCCATCTCCTTTGCGGTCAGCACAGCAGCTGATCGGAATTTTGCTAGCTCCGCCATACTTTTCAGACAATATAATAATATACAAGCTAAATCTCTAACCAGTAAATACACTAAGTACTTCTTATGACTATAGTCTAACTAATTCTAACTAACCAGTTAACTAATTAATTATCACTGGCTGTGAAGATTCACCAACTTTTATCTGCAGGGACACTTTTAATTTTAAAGGGAATTTCACAATTTTTTTTCCCTAATTTTATTTCTCCAACCAGGAGATCCTAATATTACTGTTGGGCTAATTATCCCTGGACAAGACCCCAATGTATGTAGTGGGTTTGATGGTATTGTATGATGGTGATATTACTAAATGTAATGTATGAGGCCAGCTGTGAAGGCTCCTGAGATAAAATGTAGTTGTGAATTGTCAGAAGGCCTTTCTTGCTACCACTACGACCTCACACTCAATTTTTTTTCTTAATGAATGTAGCTATGTAAAATGTCTAGGGTAATGATATGTAATGTGGTGTGATAGTTATGGGTACACCCACAGATATTTAAGCAGACTAATAATATTTAACAAATATTATAATACACTGAACTAACTCAAGAGTGTAAAATTTTTGATAGAATTATATTACATTTATTTGTTCTGGATCAAGTTTTATGTTGACCAGAACTTTTTTTTTTTTTTTTAAAAAGGATTTAAAAATTATGAAAGAAATGCATGGAATGTTACATAATAAATGCAAGAGTGTACATATATAAGTACTAGACTAGTTAGTTTTATTAAAATGTTCTAGTAGTCATCTACTTGGGAGGATAGTTAATGCTTGTGCTGTTGGGGTGGCCTCATCACACCTGTCTATATTGATTACACAGTGTCCAGTAAATTACAGGAATTTTATGGGGTATTAGTAACTAAAAGGCGTTGGTGAACTTCCAGCAGACCAGAGGCTCACTCAACTGGCATATGTAGCTCTGGTGCTGAAATCTGGTGGTCCCACCTCTCCGTGCTGGCGGGCAATAATAGTGGTCTCTGTCACAACGTACTGCACAGATACACTCGAGTAAAATCACCAACTGAATGGACACCGCCTTGTTGACAACTGAAACTCACAGCTCTGCAATCAAAGTATTGGCTATGTGTCAAAATTCTATTCTCTACCCACGTCTGGACACAACACGGACACAACAACCACATCATACAGACAGGTCAGATCTCTCTGACCAAACAGCACATTTACCATGGTGGTTTTACATCAGATAGGTCCTCCCAGACTATAGATTCTGAAAAATATTTATTAGTTTCCTTCCCTAAAAGTGGATAGGTAATATGTTTCATTATTCTCAACACTTGATCTGTCTTTCCTAACCCTTGCTGGAGTTTATGTATATTGTTGGTCCCTAGACCCTGACTTGGGCGGGGGGTCTAGAGCAAATCCCTACTTGTTTGTAAGGCTAGATTATGATATGGCAGTATCAAATCACTCGAACATTAAACAATATTCAAAATATACAAAGAAATAATTTCAATCTTACCAGATTATGAATAAAGAACACAGAAATGCTAGCAAAACTCAGCTGAGCTGCTGGCTATAGTATGGCGTCCCTGAACTTATTTCACTTTCTTTCATTTGGAAATCACCACACTTTAAAATACTGTGTCTATCATCGAACAACTATTGAGGAATGGCCCCACTTGCGCGTCTGAGCGCCGATAAAATGATTGTCTGTGGCCAATCACTGCCTAGGTTTATTTCAAATTCAAATTTCCTACCCTAAAGTCATTTCAGTCATGCTTCAGTCAAGTATGGATGTTTAACTGTTAGTCTGTCCGTCTCTACTTGTTTTTTTTTCAAAAACGTACTAGATTTTTGAACCAACCTTTCTCTCCCCTCCAAAATTTTGTCGTTAAAAGTTATATTTAGACACAGCTCCCACCAATGTCCCTTCGCTTCCCTACTAAATTGATTTGAACACCTGCGTCTCAAGGTCGTGTTTTTTTTTTGCAAATAGCGACACTTTTTATTCCATACAGTCTGTCGCTGATGTGAACAACACTGTCTTTTGTCATTATCTTCAATATTATCTATCCGTCTGTAAAATTAAGAACATATTAGTTCACTGCTCAGAATGGGCCATCCGGCCAGCTAATTTTTATATTCCTAACATTAATATTACGAAAAAGTTACTTTTTAATTTTTGTAATATTCCAAACATCTGCGTTCTGCCGCTGAATTCAAATCAAAGGCTTGGTATCGCAAAAGCGACCAATAAATGACTGTGGCGTAACATATCCAAGGTCCCTTCTGTCGAGTTCCTTACTTTATGTCAACTTGGGAAACGTGACTTTTCTCCGTTTCCCCCCCAATTGCGTCTCCTTAGCCTTTCTAGTCTCACGCAATCTTTCCAGTCATATTTTTTCCTTTTTATCCGCCGTTCCCCTCCTGTCTAGCAAGTCAATTTTTATGGAGGGTGATGACCCGCGGTCTGGGCGATTATGTACTATCAGCAGCCTACGCATTATGTTTTTATCCTTACATGTTATCTTTGGAGGTATTTTACCGTTGTATCTCTGTCAATTTCACTACACCGATATATGACCATCGTCTTTTCCTTATATAGTCGGAGACATATTTCTGCCTAGAGTCTTCTCTTATTTGTCGATTAGTCTTGAATTCTTTCCAACTGATGTTCATGAGTTTTCTAAGACATTTGTTCTGGAATGTATTCAGCTTGTTCTCCAATGATTTTGTTATTTTCCAACTCTCACAGCCGTATGTTAACACTGAGATAACATTTGAATTAAACAGACGAAGCTTGGTATGTATAATTTGATAAAGGCACTTACTATTACCAGTTCTTGCAGCATTTTCAGCTTCTACGGCCAGTTCATTGATGAAATGTCTTTTATCTCTTCGAGTTTTTGTCTTCACTTCTTTATTTAACAAGTTATAAGTTAGTTTGCAAGATTCAACTGCATTATGTGTACTTGCCGCTAGTAGTTTAAGTTTTGCTGTTTTCCTTTCTTGTATTTTATCCCAAGTATCTTCTCTCATCCATTTTTTCTTTTTATGTACTAGGTATCCGGTGGTCGCTACTGCTGCTTCTGTCATTGCTGTTCTCAGTTGTTCCCATTTAGTATCGATTGTCTTGGTGGTGATATCGTTGTCAATTTTGCCTAAAGCATCGAAATAGTTGTTCATTTTGACATTATATTCCTCCTTTATATCATTTGATTGCAGTCTGTGTACATCTATTCTTCTATTTTTATTCTGTTGGTATAACTTCTTCAGTTTAATTCTCAGTTTAGCTATGCAGAGGTTATGATCGCTTCCGATCTCTGCACCCCTGTATGCTCTGACGTCTTGAACTGATGAGCGAAATTTTGCGCTTATGCAGAAGTGATCTATCTGGTTCTTAGTTCTGCCATCAGGTGAATTCCATGTTATCTTGTGGATATTCTTATGTGGAAAGATGGTGTCTGCCACAACGAGGTTTGATATTTCACAAAGTTCTAGAAGTCTTTCGCCATTTTGATTTCCTATGGGTTTCGAGGTCAGTTATAGGAAAATATCTACACCACTAGATACTCTGGTGTATCTTTTTTTTTACTAAGATAAGCAATAGTTAAATTTGTTTTTGTTTTGTTTCGACTCCTTCGCTACCGTTTTGTTGTTTGTTTTGCCCTAAGGAAGGCATTGTTTGTCAGCACGCTGCGTTAGTTTTCTTATTATTATTCTGTGAGACTATTTAATACTTTCATTACAGTTCCCTATGGAGCATAGACCTTAAGTAAGTTCATACCAAGCCTTGTCTTGTGTCTTTGTAAAGGTCTTCTTTATCTTCGTTATCCTTTTTTAAGTTTCTTCAATTCCATTTACCGTGTGTTATTCGGCCTTTTTACATTTCTCTTACCTTGAGGGTTCCAAATACAAGGACTGCGTTGTAATGCTATTAGCTAGTTCCCCGATCTTGTAAGCATATCCAACACCTCCTGCTGTCGCTCGCCTTTTATTCCATTGAGATTTGTTTGGCTCATTCCGTCCGTAAGTTTTTGCAACTTAGAATCCGCCATCATGCATGCCTTTGTGGTGGAAAAAGATGCGGAGATAGGTGATTTATCGAAATAATTTTACAGAGAATTCATACGATTATGCACGTTACTGGTACTGTCACTGCTAATACTGAGAGCATAACCGCTAATAATAAATATTTGTAATCAGTGCCGTCTCCGCATCTAGGGTTAGCTGAAAAGGGTCTCCCAACGTTTTCTGTTCCTGCCTTGAATGTACACTCCAACGGGCTTTCCTACTTTTTGTCGCTGCCATCCTCTTGCTCTCAAGCCTTTAATCTTCTCCAGCCCTTAAGGTTCCATAGGTAAAAATTGTTACAAAAACTACTATAACTACTATTACAAAATTGGCCACTGATGTAGCAGCCACCATGATGTAGCAGCCACCATGATGTAGCAGCCACCATGATGTAGCAGCCACCATGATGTAGCAGCCACCAAACACGATGTTAACAGCAAATATTGTAGATACTCTTCTGACACATCTGCAAGCTACTGCAGGAACCTGTAGATCAATAACTTGTTTACTCTCATCAAGACACGGTTGACTACATCTTGAAGGAGTCCAACAGCGACCAGAAATTAGCAGCAAACTTGAACCAATGTTTCAGATCAATGCAGCTCGCATTAAGCCCCACGACAACGAAGCTTTGTTCTTGTTGCTAGGAAATGGTTTGAGTGTTGGTTTTCGTCATTGCAAATGTCTGTCTATATATATATTTTTTAGAAGAATGATAATCAGAGAACGTGTTTAGTCGTTATGAAATCAGCCAATGCCCTGTCTTTTGCTGTCTTTTGATCATGATCACTTAAGAACTACCGTCTCCTGCTCTTTGTTGAAATTTTATATCGTTGATCTTCTGTTTCCTTTTCTGCCAACAATATAATTTCATTTGTTTGTCCTGAAACGTGGGAAACCGCGAGCAGGGAGGCTAATATTACAGTTCTTTTAAAGTGAGGAGAAACAATCACATTCCTTGAGAGAGCTCGTGAGATCATGCTCTTCAATGACTTCAAACTAAGCTTTTCCCAATACGGATAACTATGCTGCAAGAGGCAAGCGCTTTAACCACTCTGCCAGTCAGCAATGAATACATCATCATCATTATCATCATTTTCCTTTGCGCTCCATTTGGAGCATGTAGCCACCACTGTAGCTGGCCCCCTTGCAAGTACGCCGTACCAGGCAATCACATGCTGTTGTAGCGGTGGTTTCTGTGGTTATTTGTTTGACATGATAAGATTGCCAGACTCATGCACAACCGCATATTAGCAGCCTTGTAAGACACGCCGGAGGAAACAGTAGATCTATTCTCTGTTATCTGTTTAGAATTCCCGGGGAATACACTAGATGCAGTGATGGGCTGAAACCAGCTAAAAGCGAAATTGTCGAAGTTCATGTTGTCTAAAAAATTGTGTTTGAGCAGGCGTGCATTTGACGTGTTAACACGACACAGAAAATTGTCTCACGAGTTCTGACTTTCTCTAGATAGCCAAAGCGAAATTGTCGAAGTTCATGTTGTCTAAAAAATTGTGTTTGAGCAGGCGTGCATTTGACGTGTTAACACGACAAATAAAATGCCTCACAAGTACTAACTTTCTCTAGATAGCCAAAGCGAAATTGTCGAAGTTCATGTTGTCTAAAAAATTGTGTTTGAGCAGGCGTGCATTTGACGTGTTAACACGACACAGAAAATGTCTCACAAGTACTAACTTTCTCTAGATAGCCAACGTGAGTACCGTTTAGAGAACATAGCCCTTTATTGAAAACCACAATAGAAGGTAAGGCTGAGCGCAGATTCTCGAGAGGACGAGAGCTGTATTAGTTTGAAAGAACCATCTTGAGATGAACATAAAATCTGTCATTATGCTACCTGGGTAGGTGACGGACATATTTGGAGATCCATTACAACCAGCATTCGAAAAAGAAGCGGCACAGGAGACTAGGACAAGAATGACAGTGACGAGACAATTGTATCTGTATGGAATTTATACGTGTTACATACATGTATATTAAAAATACATACATATATAAATATGTAAAGATCAATTGAAAGATATGTTGCTCAACTAAGCAATAAATAAGAGAACCACATGCATTGAAATTAAGTAAAGAATTTTTTGTTTAGTTTTTGTGTGTGAAAATGTATGCAGACAAAAAAGGATATAGCAACTAGGTTGTTGTTGCTGTTGAACGAGGGCTGCTGAGCTTGTTGCTCTTTTGTAGCCAATGCTAAGTAGATTAACTTGGCATTATCTACAGTATAGAACCAGGGTTTATTTTCCTGTCGCTTGTCTGCCATTCTACAACGTGCTGAGTTAGATTATGTGTTCCAGTTTCTTTCCCGGGGCACTCCATCCTGGCCCAGCATGCATTTAAAGAATTCTCACATCTAGCTTTACCTCATTCCACACAACCTGCCATAGGAAAGTTCTTCGAATTCTTTGGCCGAATACCATCTCCAACCAGGAACTGCTTACACGGTGCGGCCAAGACCTACAAGACGCCACTAGGCGTGATGGCCACTGACTGCTTTGTCAGTCAGGGGCTAAGGATCCATGAAGAAGACATGTAGTTTTAAGCTAGCAGGGAGAAAGAACTAACGAACGAACGAACGAACAAACTTTATTAGCTAGGAGCAGAATACTGTACATTCCCCGCCATCCATGGGGGGCTTTCCAAATATTAAAAAAAAGGTAAAGGTAGTCCCATTGCAGTTACTACCTTAGGGGAGTGAAGTGTTAGAGACTTCACTATACTAAGTCCAGCATCAAGAAGTGTGGCGACCAGTTCCTTCCTCGCTGTCTTTTCCTTTCCTAACTCAAGAGCAGTGTCAAGTACCCATTTACAGCTGGGTATACTGAAGCATGTTGATACCGAGAATCGAACCCGGCACCTTTGCCGCGAGCGAGAGATCAGCGCTCTAGCCACTCTGTCAATCGGACGCACTTTCCAGATATGTAGGGCTAAAATTCCATGCTCTGGTTCTGGGCTTTCTCAATGAGTCATCACGTCCTGTCCAGATCTACCTTTCTGTTTCCATCACCTGCATGTTAAAACTGCTGTTGTTGTAAGAGATCTCAAGGTGTAGCTTCAGAACTACTACAGAGCGCATTCCTGTAAGTGAGAGCATTCCATGTAGAGATGGCTACTGTGTGTGTGTGTGTCGAAACAATGCTTCGAAACAGCGCTGAGTCCGAAAGATCCGAAACACAGACTGCTTCTTGTTTCGATACAGTTTCAGTTCCTGTCTGCCTCGCTGTTTTGCAAAGAGGCACACTGTCTCACTGTCTCACCTTCCGTGGGCCTTTCTAAAATTTGAGTCAAGCGTCCGGGACATTAGTCGTTCATAGATAGTATGGAAGATCAAACATGTCATATTTTTCAGGGATGTGTTATGATGACTTGATTTTACAAGTGATATTATTTTTGCTGAGAAGTTATAGACACTGGAAATTGTGTCAGTGCTGCAGTTGTCAATGTTTTCGGCACTATGTTAAAGGTTGAAAGTGTCCGTGTGTTCGTATAAATGTAATGGACATTTTATTAGCTCTGCTGACATCTGTGTACTCGGTATGGATTTGAATCATTGTCTACCAAAACTAGCTTACTCTAGTTTGATATCATGTGTTATTATTACTGTTATTATTATTGTTTTTTTTAATTATTTTCACATATACTGCAGCTATCATCATATCTCCGTTTTATTTCATCATAATGAAGACGTAAAAATATTGAATTGTGGTCACACGAAACGCCATAGATTTCATGTATACTGTCTATTGCTAGAGACTTGTCCCGACACGGGCAAAAGTGCCGTTGTGTCGAAACCGTGTGTCGATACAGTTTAGATCACTGTGCCGAATGTCTCGAAACAGCGGAGTGTGTCGATTTGCCCATCTCTAATTCCATGTTCATAACTTCAACTAAAAAGTGTTGTATTAGGTTAAATCCTAGCTTAACCCCGTGTATTTGCTGCCAGGTTTCTCAGTGAAAGCTTTCTGGCTACTTAACAAACCAAAAACCCATAAGCCGCTTTAGTTTCCGAGAATTTATGGTAGAGGTCTGAAATTTAGCGCTAAGCCGAGATTTGTTAATTGCTTCTGTTTCTTGAGCCTTGGCTCATATACAGGTGAAAACACGTCTTCAAGTCTAAGCTTTATAAATATGTCTTTTGAGTCTTTAAGTCGGTTCTTACTTGTCCTAAGTAAAATTAAGAACATTTTTTATATTAATGATCTTGATTTCATTATACGTTTTACTGCAGCACACTGTTACATTTTTTATCTATTCCGTACGTTCTGTGAATGTTCGCTAGCTTATTTATTAATATTATTACAGTGTTCTCACTACAGCTGGAATGTGATAACATAGCACCGCGAACTTGCTTAGTGTGCACGTGCCTTCAACAATCTCCATGATTTTCCAAGTCTTCCTTATTCTTGTCATTTCTATGTCAAGTTCTTTTTCTCCGTGCGTTTTTCAGTCTTCTTCTGCCGCTCTTGCCTGGGGTATTCCAGAACAAGGACATCCGTGTAATGCTATCCACACGTTTGTTTTCTCACTGTGTCGTATCCATTGCCAACGTCTTCTTCTCATCTCTTGTTCCATTAGCGCTTGTCTGGTTCTCGTCATCAGTTCATCAGTTCCACATTGGTGGACCTTGTCGTATTTGTTCAGTCTGTCTATACTACGCAAGCAGACAATTATGAAAGTCTGTAACGTCGTGGTTAATGTTGTTGTTGTTCTTCATGTTTCAGAGCCACACACTCGGACTGATTTAACATTTGACAGTTACGGTATGCATTGCTAAATATAATATAACTACTACCTTAAAATCATACGCCACAGTCAGGCCAGACTTATTATTGTTGTGGCATGATACTGTTAGCTG
This sequence comes from Oreohelix idahoensis, assembly GCA_024509875.1. Classification (NCBI taxonomy): domain Eukaryota; kingdom Metazoa; phylum Mollusca; class Gastropoda; order Stylommatophora; family Oreohelicidae; genus Oreohelix; species Oreohelix idahoensis. The sequence goes on along the minus strand of JAMPIV010012863.1, from coordinate 131,948 downwards.
TATATCATTTCATCATTTTCATTTTCGCCCCTTATTTAGCATGGAACCACCACTGCAGCTTCCCCCCTCAGGAAGTCTGTACCAAGCTTTCACTTCCTCTTGGAGCTGTAGTTTATGTAAGCAGGTTATTGTACATAACGAGATTGCCAGCCCTATACACATGATGATGATGCTAGCCGTCTTGTACGACTTAGTTGTATATACAGGGTGATTTAAAAAAAAAAATTGAACGCTTTCAAAAATGTATTGTTCAGTAACTAGGTTTCAAATGAACCTGTGAGTCTAATCCAGTTTGTTAAGGAACTGTCAGTTATTTTTATAATCTTCCAACTGCTCAATATGCGCCCCTCTTGTTAGACGGGACATATCAATCCTGTTTATCATTTTTTTGCTACAAGGGTCGGGGATGAATTAGAATACAGGAGCAGATTGGAAGCAGAGCACCCAGGCCACCCAAAAAAAAAAAAAAATAAAAAAAAAATGATTCAAATTATCAGCTCAACAGAAGACAGCAAGCGGTAATCTTCAGACTTCACACGGGCCGCAACATATTGGAATATCACCTATTCAACAAGCTAAAGATGGGAACCACCGATGAGTGTAACTGTGGCATCGATAAAATGACTTTGAAGATCTGCTTCACAGATGTCCAACATATGAGGAAGAGAGAAAGCACATATGGCCGTCACCAGTACCTTTTTTTGGAAAAAATTATGGGAAGATAGAAGTAGCCTCAAGCTGACCAATACCAAGCCTGGAAAAAACTCTATGGAGATAGAAGTAGCCTCAAGCTGACCAATACCAAGCCTGGAAAAAACTCTATGGAGATAGAAGTAGCCTCAAGCTGACCATTACCAAGCCTGGAAAAAAGTCTATGGAGATAGAAGTAGCCTCAAGCTGACCAATACCAAGCCTGGAAAAAACTCTATGGAGATAGAAGTAGCCTCAACCTGACCAATACCAAGCCTGGTGTCGTGGAATATTCTAATCCACATATATAAATTATTAGGTAAATATGAAGCCTAACAAATAAAATTAATAAAGAAATGAGCAATGGTAAAATAACAGTGCTGTCACAAAGAATGTACTCGAAATCCCCCTTGTTTTCTGCTTCGTCTGCAAATTGTAACGCTTTCACGTTGATAGTAAAAGCTTACTGTATTATGACCCGCTTTCTTCAATGAAACGTGTGCTGTATTTCTTGGAAAAACATTGAGAGGCACCCTGCGTAATGACCTAAATTAATCCTAACATTAATTATAGTACGTTACCAAAACGAACGAACAGATAAGGATAGCGAGAAGGGAGAGGCAGAAAGCCGAACACTAAACACGCGTCGCGCGATACACAAATGCTGCCATCACGCGTGTAAGGCCATGCACTAACTTTTTTTCAGACGGACAGTGATAAAATACATTAACCATCCCAGAGTTAGGTTTTAAAATCATAAAAAACGCTTATTAGGAAAGATAACAATAGATGGGTTTACGTTTGAAAACATAACAGTACCCAGACAGCACATCTTCGAAACAGGAGGTAGAAGAAAATACATATTTTGAACGCAGCCACGTAGCTCTTTTAAATCTGTATTATTGGGTTCCTTAGGGCTTGCTGACAAAGAATATGTAAAACGTTACGCAAATAGTCCAGGAATTAATAAATTATACCCAGAATAAAATATTGGGGGTGCCTGACAGCATAAAATCATTTCTGCTCATAAGATTTTTTTTTATAACGTGTTTGAAAAAAATTTACGTTACAGAAATAGCCTACCATGTAAACTCCAAATTGATTGGAGCGCAACAAATGAAAGCCTAACCACGATTGGTCGGACTATAAATACTATCTTTCGTTGTCAGGGGAGACGGGGAAGGGTAACATTTTTTCAAACACTTGTCGAAACGGGGCTCATTGGTCAGACTCGCTGATATACACACTTGGGAGCGTTAGTTCGAAACCACTTGTTTAAATAAGCTTGATAAAGCATCAGTGCGTTGAAGCCAGCTTATATTTTGCTAAATAAAAGCCTGGAAGATAAGCAGATGGGAATTTGTGCCAGTTTGTGCCAGAATTCATTGCTAATCAACGTATCTGTATTTATTCGTAAGAATTGTGGGACCGTGGTCTTGATGGTAGTGAGCAGCACCTGGTCAGAGCTTTGCTGAATCCTGAGTCGGACAGCATACTCCTTGGTCTTTTTAGCTATCAGTGAGGTGTCTCCTGAACCCAGAGGAGAATTCGAGCAGAGGAATCCTTTCCTGCCGCCATCACGCCAGATAAGCGAATTGGCCAGCTGAGCTCAACATTATGTCCCCTCATCTTGAAATGACTTTGTAAAAATAATATTAAGAGGGGAAATTAATTGTCTTAATATCAGGAACTGAGAACATCTCCAATACTAATTTCCTTAAGACAAACTATTGAAGTCATGATGACAACTACCAACAGAGCTTGAACAAAACAAAACCAGTATTACCTCATACTACTATTACACAACTGACACACATAGGATATTTTTAATAATATATGTCACTACCAGATTCATATTAATACATTCTGTACATAACTTGTAATTAACATTGATTGTGATTCCTGGTTCCTTTGTCTTTGAATCAGGACACACATATGCCTTTATGATAGAAATGAATACATATTTGTTATTTGAAAAGTTACGAGTGTCTCCTGTAAGATATTCTCATAGAGTGTTATATGTATGTGAGTGTCACAGTGTTGTCAAGAGTAGTGGATTAAATTAAATTGTTTATCTGTCTGTTGTTGTGACTTACACTTCACCATACTCATACCCTAGACACATAACGTAGCATCACACTATTCCAGAATAATTCTGACTGAGATATAGAGATATGTGGTAGCAAGTAAGGTTATCTATAATACACTACTCTTAATAGATATAGATACCTTCACAGCTGATCTCAGTCAGTACACTAAGTCCCCTATAAATATTTATAACATCCCACTTCACCACACCTGGAAAAAACTCTCTGAAGATAGAAATAGCCTCAAGCTGACCAATACGAAGCCTGGAAAAAACTCTATGGAGATAGAAGTAGCCTCAAGCTGATCACTGCTTTCTTTGAACATATTCAAGTTGACGTCTGAAAGTTTCCGAAGAATAGAATTAGAATATAGGGTTAATGTGTGTTTTGTGACATGAGGGGGCATGTTGAACACTGATAAGATTATAAAAATAACTGTGATGTTCCTTCACAAATTAGACTACATGTTGATATGAAACTTAGTTATACACTAATGTAAAAGCCCGTCATAAGACGGAAATTAAATTCAAAAGCACCAATATCTAATTGCAATTTTAATTATTCAGATACTTTTGGAAAAACAGTCTTGTGAACATTTAATTGGCGACTGCGCCATCTTTGCTGACGTTTACGATTCAAGCGCATACGACGCTCTTTGGGGTGTTTCGTTGTCCATTTTCTTTACTTACACTCAACTTGTTGGAGGAAACATGTAGAAATTTAACAAAAAATATTTGTTTTAAATCCGGTGTTAAAGTCTCAGCATGCAACACCGTTCACAGTTAGATTTTATTGGCGCATGCACACCAACACTTGCACAACTGTTCATGCACACCGTCATTTGCACATTCTTCTTTGGTAAGTGTGACTATTTTCGGGAGAGTACATATAAGGGAAACAATACAATTAATGTCTAACTTTCAACCAAAGTTTCATCCCTTAGCGTTATGCACTGACAGAAAAAGCTTGGATTTTATATATAGGATTTTTGAAAGTGTTCCATTCTTTTATAATCACCCTGTACATATACAACTATATAAAGTTTCCGTGGGGTCTTAAAAGAACGAAGAAAGAAGAGGACTACTGGCTTCCTCGAACATGTCGTTAGAGTCGACTGTGATGTGCGTGAGGATGACGACCTCTTCTTGTGAAACAGATTGTACCTGAAACCACAGCTGACAGAGCGCTAGAATGTTTTGGGGGCAGGCTTCCTGAGAACCAGCCGCAATGGCGGCTGCACGAAGGGAAATGATGATGATGATTTTGTATAGTTTCACGCTGATCAAAGTGACTTATCTCGCACGAGAACGAAAAAGGCTTCTCCCTATGCCGCTTCATGCCATACTTAAAAAGTAGAATTATTATATATATTCCTGACCGCAAAGTCTTTAATGTTTGAACATGTGCCGTAATATAACTGACGAACCCAGTGCCTAGGTTGAACAGGGCGCTCGTCGCCGAAAGGATTAAGCATTTATCGGTAATAACAATATTTGATTTTACAAATCTAAAAGTAAAGTAACAATAACAATAATTGTTGTCCTGTTCTGTTTATTTTGGTAACGCTGTGCTATGGTAATGTGTCACGCTGTGTGTTTAGCTCGATGATCATGGCTCATATGTTAATGTATTGGAGATATATTCTGGTATCTAGGAAGTGAAGTGGTTTGTTTTTCTTTTTCTGTCATATCTAACTTCCTGAAACGCGAGTATCCTTCATATGCTTGAAACCTGATCGTAACGCGCAGTGCTGTTTTGTAACATTGTTTAACTTTTCCAGCGATTAGCGTGGTCAAAATGAATCTCCTAAACTGCGAGGCGGTTAGGTGGTAAAATCCCTGGAGGTAAACATTCCTTCATTTATCTCCTTTTAACTCCCCAAGGAGCATAGGCCTTCAACAAACCTATGCCACGTCTGCTTGTCCCGTGCCATCAGCTCAAGTTAATGTTTGTTGAAGTTTTTGTGGTTTCTAAAATTTCTGCGGGGTGGGGTAATGGACCTTAGTCGACTTTTTACGACATGCATTATAGGTTACAGTGTTACTACTCTTTGCAACATGCACCATACTGTTTACAGTGTTCATACACATATCTGATTGTAAGCATTCTTTCTCCTTCGTCGTTCGCTCTCAAAACATATATATATACAGTAGAACTCCATTTATCCAAACCCCATGGGACCGAGCATCGTTCGGATAATCAAATGTTCGGATAATTGGATTACATAATGTATCGAGTACATGTACACATATTTCTAACAATAATTAACCATCACAAGGAAAATACACTATAAAACATATTTACTTGTACTGTAATAATAATACCCACACTGTATTAGATCACTGTATCACCAAAATCTTTTATTACACTGCAGTGCATGTACTACTTGTATTAATTATTTTTGTTAAGAAAGAGAAATGTTTTCAAAATAACATTACAAACGATTCAAAACCAGGCGCAACTTACATATATATGTACTTGCACAGATGTAGCCCACTATTTAAAATAATGAGGAATCCTCTTTTGCACCAAACTGGATAGTCTCCTTTTGGCTGCTAAGTCCCGCATTCTCTTCAACAGCAGAAGCTGTGTAGGACAGCTGTCATCTTCTTGCTCGTACCAAGCCATCGCTGTTTCTAGTGCTATAAAGGCCTCTTCAGGACTTGGTCGACGTTTTGGTTTTTCTTTATAATCTACAAGTACATCATGTACTTCTGAGGAGTCTTCATCATCGGTCACTACATGTATTTGGTTTTCTTCTTGCACAAAGACAAAATTTCTTCGTCATTCAAAAACTGAAAACCAGAATCATTATCAACTTCTAGCCACATGTGTGCATCATCTTTGTCACAGTCCGAAAATCCGGGCATTGCTTGAAACAGTTCCACAACTTCATTTATACAATCATCATTTGTGTCCACTGCAGTAGTTTCATTTCCTCCTTTTTTCCCAAGCAATCTACTCCAAGCCTTGTTGAGATTATCTTGTGACAGGGTGGTCCAAGCATCAGCTAACATGTAGCAGCAGTCTTTGAGATTAAGCTTATTGGAAAACGCCACCACACTTTCTTCATCTTCAGCCAACAATAAACGACGCAGGACTTCCTTCTTGTACATCTTTTTAAGCTTTGCTATAACACAATGATCCATTGGTTGAATCAGTGCTGTTACATTGGGAGGCAGAAAAATTACTTTAAAATTTGCATCAACTGCATTCAATGTATCCGTCTCTGGATGAGATGGTGCATGTCCAGTAGAAGAATTACTTTTCCAGTTTTCTTTTCTTGTTCTCTCAACCTCTTCACATTTGGGATGAACTGATTTGTATACCAATCAAGAAATATTTCACTATTCATCCAAGCACTCTTCTGTGCTTTGTAACACAATGGGAGACATGTCACATTCTTTAAACAACGTGGTTTTTTGGCTTTGCCGATCATTAGCACCGGTAAACGATGATTTCCACTGGCATTCGCGGCTACCAAAATTGTTACTCTCTCTTTGCACTTTTTAAACCCAGGGGCAGCTGCTTCGCGCTGAGATGCAAGTGATTTTTGAGGCAATGATTTCCAGTATAAGCCAGTCTCATCGGCATTATACACATCATCAAGTGAATAACCTTCTTCTTCCAAAAAAGCCAAGAATGTTTCTTTAAAATTTTTTAGCGGCAGTTGCATCGCTAGATAAAGATTCCCCTTGAATCTCCAATTCTCGTATGCCATGACGAGATTTAAAGTTTCTTAACCATCCCTGGCTAGCCTTAAAGTCAGGAGGACCGTCAAGTTGATTGTTGAACTGAAGTGCCTTTTCACACAACAGAGAACCAGAGATAGGTTCCCCTTTGCTTCTTCTTTGCACAAACCATATATACAAAGCCTCTTCCATTTTCACATCTTTCGCATTTCTCATGGTTTTACGTTTCTTCGACCCATTTTCACTATCAAATTTCGATGCAAAACTCATAATTTTATCCTTGTTACTTTTGATGTCAGAGACGGTAGCTTTCCCAACATTGAAAATCCTCGCAAGTGAAGACACAGTTTCACCTTGTCCTAGTCTCTTGATAATTTCTGTTTTCGTTTCAATTGACAAAACAGTGTGGTTCCTTTTATATGCTTTAGGCCTACTGGAAGATGCCATATCGCACAGAGAAATACTTGTACACCAAAATTATTCTGCTGTAGTAGCAGACACAGCCCAATGGGCTGATCACCCGTTGGCTTGTCACACCGATTACGGAAACAACGGCAGATGGATCTATTTGTTGTTGCCCTAAAGACGCCGCTAGGCGTGATGGGAAACTACAACAGAGAAAATCAATCTGCTGTTGCCCTTAAGACGCCACAAGGCGTGATGGCCTCTGACTGCTTGGTCGGTCTTTCGCTAAGGACGGAAGAAGAAGAAGAAGTAGCAGACACAATTATTTTAAGTTGAACTGTCTGTTTAGCCAGTGTTCTACCTAGAACGCACACGTACACTGGATTGGTAAACCAGATATTAACTGACTTTATGATCTAACTGACTTCCTGTACGTAAGCGACCGACCATTAGCCATCCCATTGTCTACAAATTGTTCGCACAAAAAGATTCAGAATTGTTCGCACATCATTTGAAGTTTAATTGCCGCATCAATAAAGATTCTGAATATTTAGTCTAACGTGTTTGTCCCCCCTTTATGGGCACTGTGGCATCTGATAGTATTCGTGTTTCTTCACGATTTTTTTTTTTGGAAAAAAGTGTATGGATAATTGGATGTATCAGAAAAATCTAGGTTGTTCGGATTAAATGCCATTTAGTTCTTTATTTCCTATAGTAATTTTCTACTTATTGGCTTCAGGCTTATCGCTTCAACTATGTAGCCCTGTGCTTCTCTTTGGGTTTTTCTTCCCCCCCTTTATTAGGGCACATTATGTCCGAATTGTAGCAGTCTGTGAGTTTGTCATCTGCATTGTGATTTCCCACTTTCTTATTTCACATCTCTTTCTTGGTATGTATTATGCAGCTTATCAGGCTAGGGATCCATTTTTTTTTTCCTATAGTTATTTCTACTTACTTGTTTGATCGCTTCATAGCTGGGGTTTTTTCTTCCCCTGTTCTTTAGCAAGTTTATCTGCATTCTCATTTCCATATGTATTGCAGTTGGCAGGGATCCATTGTACTCTTACTTGTTTGAATTCATAGCTGGTTGTCATTAGTTCTTCTGTCTGGCTGTCATTAGTTCTTCTGTCTGACTGTCATTAGTTCTTCTGTCTGGCTGTCATTAGTTCTTCTGTCTGGCTGTCTAATTCATTGTTCTTATTGTTCCTGAGGGCAGTGATGACTGATAGTGAGTTTGCGAGGAGCAAAATCTTTTTTTTTCCATGATGGCAATTATAGCTGGTTTTAGTGTCTTCTGCGCCCACTTTAAAGTTGTCTGAGAATTTTCCAGTGCCAGCCACTGAGATGTATTTCCTGTCCATTATTTAATTTTGTGTATACTCCTCCACCTCCATTTTTTTGTAGCTTTTGTTGCGGATCCATCTGTATACACGTGGGTCCATTCTGTGGTTGCATACATCTTCCATAGCTAGGTAATACGCACATCTGATTGTAAGCATTGCAGAGTGCGATAAATTTACGGAGCCTTGTGGCGTTTGTTCAGTCAGTTTTATTGGAGCATTTGCGTGCATTTATGCGCTGCCTACAGCAGAGATAAAAATGACAGCAAATGTATTTCACTGAACTACAATGGCAATAATATTAGCTTGATTTAGCTTCCAGCCGACTACCTTTATAAGGTGGATTGTTCTGTGCCACTGAAGTGAATGGACGCGCATGCGTCGTACATGTCAGATGATTGACTTGATTGATTTTCAATAACTAGTGACATAAATGAAAATTGTCACCTCGGTTTATTGCTTTATGAGACGTTCGGAATCGCTGCGTTTAACCGAATGCCTCGTAAATGGCAGAAACACGCTTCGCGTAATTGAAACACTATATTGCTCGCTGTATATGTATGTAATATGAGATTATTTGCATAAGCGACGGGTCTTCATAATGGTATTTATTGGTCACGAAAGGTTATTATATTCTGTCCTATTTTTGTACTTTCTGTGTACAATAGAATAACAAGACTATTATTTTGTGCATTTATGGTTGTTTGTAATATGCATTTGGATATCATATTCTTCTTTTTAAGTGTTGTGTTTATTTATTTATTTATTTATTTTTAAAATACGTTTTTCCATATCCTATTATCGAGCGCCCGATTAGGTAAGGGGTTAGAACGCTCTCGTTCTCACGGCACAGTACCGAGTTACGGGATCTTGAGTTACGGAAGGCAAAGGCACCGAGGAAGGGAACTGGTCACCTTCCCTCGTAAAACTGGGCCTAGTGTGGTGAAGTCTGTAACACATCCATCCCCTCTGGCTGTTTCTTCTGTGGGACTACCATTTTGTACATTGTTTTACTTCTTACCTGCTGTATACATTCGTTTTTGTGTATAATCTTCCAACTTCGTTGTGCCTCTCATATAACCACATCATACATCTCTCATACATTTAGCGGGCTGTCTCAGGCTTCTGTCATTGTTTTACAGTTTTTCCTTACAAAAAAAAAAGTTAGCGAAGGCCATCCTGTCAGTCCGTTCCTCTCGTGGAGTCCACATGCTTGGTTGACATTGTCTACTGTTTGCTTGTCTTTATCACACAGACACATGTCTGTCTGCTCACTTTTTAATGATTATAACAGATTATATTTGAATCTGGCAGTGGCCGATCTTTTAGTCGAAATTCTCCTTCTTCGTCGTTTTCTCTCAAATAACCACATCTATCTGTCTTATAAAGCTGGCAGTCCGTCTCAGGCTTCTCTCGTCCCATACATTTTCTCCCTCAACTGGGTTGGATATGGCCACGCTGCCACACTGCTACTCTCGTAGAACCGACAGTTTTGGAGTCCATGTTCTACTATCTGTTTGTCTTCCCCACAAGGACAATGTTCAGCTTGTTCAACAGATGGTATCTGAGTCTGCAATGGCCGGTTCTCAGTCTGACAATTATCGCTTGATCTTTTCTTGGGAATGTATAGTACGGTTCGGCACTACTGGATGTTCCTTCTGCCATTTTCTGATTATTGCTTTTATCTCTTCATGTGTAGCTCTGTCTTCTGTTTGGATTTTCTTTCTTCCCTGTTTGGCACGTTTATCTGCCTTCTCATTTCTATATATCTTGCATTGGGCTGGGATCCGCTGTACTTTTATTTTTTTGAATTCATAATTGGTTTTCATTAGTGCTTCTGCCAGGCTAATTATTTCATTTGTTGTATTGTTCCTGAGAGCTGTGATGACTGACAAGAGAGTCTGTAAGGAGCACTGTCTTGTCTCTAGCAAGAACTTTATTTTCCATGTTGGTATTTGCAGCTTTTTTTTTCAGTGCTTCTGCCTCCGCTTTAAAGCTGTTTGAGAATTTTCCAGTGGCCATTGAGATATGTATTTATTGTGCATTCTTTAATTTTGTGTAGCGTTTGTTGCGGATACATCTGTATATATGTGGGTCCATTCTGTGGTTGGGCAAGTTTTTCTGATCGTATATTCCAAAGTTTGGTGTTTCCTCTGCACTTATTTGATTGCCTTTCTTCAACACTTCTGGTAAGTTGTCAATTAGCTCCGGGACCCTTCTTCTCTTCCATGGTGGGAACGGACTGCTGGTCTTTATGGGCACTTGTCTTTAGGGGCACTTGTCTTTATGGGCACTTGTCTTTACAATGTTTTCTAAATCCCAGTCTTCCACTGCCAGAGGAGAGGAAGTGAAAGACTGGGAATTAGAAAACAACTTTTAGTCGAAATAATATCACATAATCTCTTCTTGACAAGGAGGTGTGTGCTTCTATCAAAGGGAGGGGGTAAAGCATCCCGTTACACGTCCATTGAGGCATATTGGGAAGATGGTGTTAGGCCCTTATTTCCTTGACCATGGGCACACTAGGGGTGATGTGGTCATCACGCCGTCCGCCTTAACTTTCCCAGAGTTGCTCTGGTACCCAATTCATGAGGCTTGGTCGACCCCGGAGCCGTTTGCGGTCTAAAAAATTCCCACCTCAACTGGGGATTGAACCATGGACCACCGAGCTAGGAAGCCAGTGCACTAACCACTGCGCTAAAGCGGCTCTGCTTCTATCAAAGCTGACAGTGAATCTTCTTTATGCTATTTTTCTTTGAAGACAAAATTTGAGTATTACTTTGATCTCGGGACATCATGTCCAGTCCTCAGTTTGAATTTTGCTAATGTCTTCTTTTTGCAAGTCTATCCGCCCTTTCATTTCCCAATATAACCATGAAAACCTAGGGGTATTTTATATTTGGACACGCGCCCTAATATAACCGACTAGGTTGATCGGGACGCGCCTCCCCAAAACAAAAGTTTATTTTTAAAAAAATTCCAAAATATTGGAGTGGGCGGGAATCCAATGTAACCTGACTTTGTTGAATTTATGGCTTAGTTTCCATTAGTAATTCAGACAGGCTGTCTAAATAGTTGTTTTTATAGTTCTGTCGGGAAATGTAACAGTGGACCAACACTGTTTTCCTGCCTTAAGCATAACGTCTTCTGTGTCCAGATATTTTAACGACCGAGGGAGGTCAGCTACTACAATGTGTCAGGCAAGTTAAGTAAAACTTTACGTGAGAACAAAAACCAAGACACCCAAGCCAGTAGCATGATGACAGTGACCAAACAGTGACACGTGTACTTTGTTTTTAATTGTGTACAATTTTGTTATTTTGGTGCACCAAGGTGATTTTTTTTTTTTACTATACATCATTAATCAATAAAGTGCACTGAATTGTTTATAACTGCAGGTATTGAATTATTTAAATTTCCAGTTATAATTTTGTTTTGTGGTCAAAGAAAAATTAATAATTTAAAATTAGTTGGAAATAAATACGAGCTGCGCCCACATGTTTATGTAACACGCTTGGAACATATGATATGTCTAGTGAGAAGGGGATTTACTACACAGCTTTCTTCTACAGTTACCATCTAGAACTGTGTAGTTAACTACCTAAACTGTCCTATGCTATCCCTACCACTAGTTCACCAGCTCTCCTCTCCAGTTCTTGGAAGTATACTTTCTACATTTCTATCCAACATCCATCTATATATATATATATATATATATATATATATATATATATATATATATATATATATATATATATATATATATATATATATATATATATATATATATATATATATATATATATATATATTATATATATATATATATATATATATATATATATATATATATATATATATATATATATATAGTTTACCGAAAACTGACGTCTGTATATATGACAGTATATATTTGGGGTGTTTGTGTCAACCTTGACAGTGCTTGGAAATATCAGCATTTTACAATGTACCGAAAACAGATCTGTATGCATTATACATTTGCTACGTTTGTTTCAGACTTGACAAGGCGTGGGGATATCAGCATTTTTACAATGTTCCGAAAACTGACATCTGTTGTGCAGTACGGTATATATACTGAAGCACATTAAAAACGCACCACCTGTATAATCCAGGAACAGAGTGTGAAATGTAAATATAAGTGTTTACAAGTTTACATATTTGGAATCTTTATTCATTTTCCTATGAATCCATGCTGGTCATTAATTTGTACATTTGATTGTTATGAAATTAATTGCATTCTGTGCAGGCAAGGGAGAAAACCAAAAATACAAAAAAAAAATGCACGTGCGTTATCCTGCTGGAGAAGCTGCAAGTCTGGATAAATTGTGAACGCCGGAGCAACCAGTGCATCCAGAACCTAATCTCGATATTTCACAGCATTAACATTTCTACGGAAGACGTGAAGAGGCAAGCAATGGTGAAAACTGAATCATCCCCAAATGTGAATACTGCCACCTCCAAATCGGTTGACAAAGCAATCTGCAAAGCGCTCTCCACACCGTCGCCAAATCCGCATACGTCCATCAGCAAAGGATATGTTGAATCTGCTCTCGTCTGTGAATAGGACAGCATTCCACTGCAGTCTAGTCCATCTGACATGTTGCTCTGCCCATTGCAGGCGCTGCTGATGATGTCTGTGAGTCAAGTTTGGCCCAACATAAGGTCGTCTTGCAGTAAGGCCTGTATCTCTGAGTCGTCGTATGACTGTCATTCAAGAGACTTGCCCATGTGTACCCACTATTGCTCTTGCTGTTTGACTTGCCGGGAGAGTACGATTCCTTAGGTAACTCAGCACAATATGACGATCTTGCGCAGGGGTAGTAACTCGTGGTTGGCCACTCCGAAGTCTATCCCGGGCATTGCCAGTGGTTCCGTAACGTTCATTGAGACGTACAATAGTGCTGTGGTGGCAATTCATCCTTCTGGCAATGGCCCGCGAGCTCGTTCCGGTCTCCAACATACCAATGGCTCGTTGGTGGTCGTTTTCAGATAGTCGTGGCATTTCAAGCACATGTACTGGGTGTTTTGTCTCAACGGCCTTTTTATACCGAGTATACTGCCACAACGTGTACACATTTTCAGGGTCATAGCTGTTGGGAATCGGGTTGCACGTGTAACTTTCATCGTTTTCATGTAGTCTGTACACAAACCCGTGGGTTGAATCATGCACTTTCCATTCCAGCAGCCATTCGCTCTCTACCTCTTGGCAAACACGGGGAAAATCCATTCCCACACTTTTTTTTTCCATCTTCTCGGCATCAGTATATATAATAGTGGTGCGTTTTTAATGTGCTTCAGTATATATTTTCAATGTTTCTTTCAAATTTGACATGGCATTGAGAATATCAGCATTTTACAACGTACTGGACAGAAAATAAGAGAGAACAGTTGGAAACAGCAGGCGGATGGCATGCATCAGTGGCACATGATAATTAAGTTATTACCACTTCCTTCTCCGTGTCTGTCCGCCAGTATTACTATGTGTTCTTTATGTATATATATATATATGCACATCTCTGTGTGGATGCATAAGATTTAATTGATTATCTGTGTGTATGGCCCTTCCTCATTGTCTTCTGCGTCTGGTGTTCTGTCTCATTCTGTGGCAGACTGTCGCAGTGTCTGTCTTCATAGACGTGATGCCGTGAATGTCTTTCTATTCTGTAGTCATGCCAAGAATGCCTCTCTATGTAGTAGTCACGCAGTCAGTGCCTTTCTCTGTGATGTTACGTCATCAGTGTCTTTCTCTACAGTAGTCGCGCCATCAATGCTTTCCTCTACAGCAGGGTTCTCAACATTTTTTTTTTGCCTCATGGTCGCTCTTCTGAGCCTCATTTTCTCTGTGGCCCCCTCATAGTCACTGTTAGCTGGAAAAATGGTACTCTACCATCTTATTTTGGTCCCCTAGAAATATGGCATGGCCCCTGGGGGAGTGGGCATATGACCCACGTTAAGAACCGCTGCTCTATAGTATGCATGGCCTTCTCGGTGTCTTTCTCTATAGTAGTCACACCAGCATTGCCTTCTCAGTGTCTTTCTCTATAGTAGTCACACCAGCATTGCCTTCTCAGTGTCTTTCTCTATAGTAGTCACACCAGCATTGCCTTCTCAGTGTCTTTCTCTATAGTAGTCACACCAGCATTGCCTTCTCAGTGTCTTTCTCTATATTAGTCACACCAGCATGGCCTTCTCAGTGTCTGTCTCTGTAGTAGTCACACCAGCATTGCCTTCTCAGTGTCTTTCTCTGTAGTAGTCACACCAGCATTGCCTTCTCAGTGTCTTTCTCTGTAGTAGTCACACCAGCATTGCCTTCTCAGTGTCTTTCTCTGTAGTAGTCACACCAGCATTGCCTTCTCGGTGTCTTCTCTATAGTAGTCACACCAGCATTGCCTTCTCAATGTCTTTCTTTGTAGTAGTCACACCAGCATTGCCTTCTCAGTGTCTTTCTCTGTAGTAGTCACACCAGCATTGCCTTCTCAGTGTCTTTCTCTGTAGTAGTCACACCAGCATTGCCTTCTCAGTGTCTTTCTCTATAGTAGTCACACCAGCATGGCCTTCTCAGTGTCTTTCTCTATAGTAGTCACACCAGCATTGCCTTCTCAGTGTCTATCTCTATAGTAGTCACACCACCATGGCCTTCTCAATGTCTTTCTCTATAGTAGTCACACCAGCACGGCCTTCTCAGTGTCTTTCTCTATAGTAGTCACACCAGCATTGCCTTCTCAGTGTCTTTCTCTATAGTAGTCACACCAGCATTGCCTTCTCAGTGTCTTTCTCTATAGTAGTCACACCAGCTTTGCCTTCCGTTCGTTCGTTCGAACCCCGGGGATTTGAGTTTTCACTTATTACCCTTGCGGCATTTGGGGATAGATTTATGGGTTTTCTTGCAACCATAGAGGACGTCCCCAACTCAGCGGGCTCAGCGTTGGTGGAAATCACAGCGGACCCACTAATTGCCGTTCTCTACAGTATTCACGCCATCAGTGCCTTTTTCTGTAGTACTCACGCCATCAATGCCTTTATCTATAACAGTCACGCCATCAGTGCCTTTCTCTATAACAGTCACGCCATCAGTGCCTTTCTCTATAACAGTCACGCCATCAGTGCCTTTCTCTATAACAGTCGCGCCATCAGTGCCTTTCTCTATTACAGTCACGCCATCAATGCCTTTCTCTATAACAGTCACGCCATCAGTGCCTTTCTTTACAGTAGTCACGGCCTCAGTGTCTCTCTCTCTCTAAATCAGCCACTGCCTCGGTGTCTTTCTGTACAGTAATCACGACTTCAGCGTCTTTCTGTATAGTAATCACGCCTTCAGTGTCTTTCTGTACAGTAATCACGACCTCATCGTCTTTCTGTATAGTAGTCACGCCTTCAGTGTCTTTCTTTATATTAGTCACACCTATGGTAGTCACGTTCCCAGTGTCTTACTCTTTAATAGGCACATCCTCGGTGTCTTATTGTATAATAGTCACGGCCTCACTGTCTTACTCAATAATTGTCACCATTACAGTGTCTTTCTTTGTATGATGCATTCAGTACCTCCCTCAAGTTCTCATTGTCTGTTTACTTTACTCACTCCAACAATATCCATGTATATATCTGATTCTCTCAGTAGCTCTGTATTTTACTCACTCCAACAATATCCATGTATATATCTGATTCTCTCAGTAGCTCTGTATTTTACTCACTCCAACAATATCCATGTATATATCTGATTCTCTCAGTAGCTCTGTATTTTACTCACTCCAACAATATCCATGTATATATCTGATTCTCTCAGTAGCTCTGTATTTTACTCACCCTTTCATTATAATTCTGTCCCGGATTCTCACTAACCCTTTCATTATAATTCTGTCCCGGATTCTCACTATCACAGTGTCAGTTCTTCATTGTTTATGTGATTCGTTTACAATGGGGCATATCATTTCTGTTCTGTCTGTGTATCGATCAGTTTCTTCATCAGCCTGTCCGAATGCGCGCACGCACACACACACACATACGTACTTTGTATATGTGAGGGGGGGGGGAATAAACTAACAATGGCTATGGTTTGAATCTGCGGTCCACAGCGTTAACACATTTAAAAAACAATTTAATTTGATATGAGCGTTGTTTGGATGTTTCAAATATTTGAGCCCGTGGTTCACTAGGTTTCAGATGACACAGGAAGCTGAAATGTAACTCACGATCCTCTATCGTTGTACATTTAAAATTTTAAAATTTGAAGGAACCTCGAGTGTCTGCCATACAATAATTTAAAGCCGAAAAAGTCATGTAATAGTTAACGAAAGTACAGCCATGAAAGGATAACATAACTTGGTGACGTTGTGAACAAGATCACTGAACTCGGTGACGTTGTACGCAGAGTTGTGAACAAAATCACTAAACTTTGTGACATACACAAAATTGTGATCACATAACTTTTCTATTGTTAGTGCATTTAATATTAAAAGTGTGCAGCTTAAAACGTGTTTTCCCTTTACTTGTACCCTAATGACAACACATTTATCCAACCTACGAGATTTCACGGCACACCGCTGAAGAGTTATATTGTTGGTACTGTGTACTGTTTGTGAAATGGAAATCTCGCGAGACACTTCGGGAATCCCTGGTCTACTCTACAAAGTTTGTGAAGTCTTTGTGTGATGTGCAATCAGCCTGATAAATTATGAGTGAATCTAGTCGGCATTCTCCGATCGTCAAATCTAATGGTGGAATTGTGGGTAAAATGCAGTACGATAGTGTTCTGCGTGAAATATAGTTATTAGTGTGAAGGCTTGTTTTGTCACTTTTATGTTTATCATTTACCGCGCTTCCTTCGCCTTTCCTATTGCTAGTAATGGTTTTCTTTTTGCAGTCTTTATTACTTTAGTTTCTGCCCTATTCTATTTTTAACTTCTGGTTTTCCCCACAGTCGTGTTGTCTCTGCCAACCACATCATATCTCACATCTTTCTTAGAACGATTTTATCTTTCAGAACTCCCGTCCAAGCATCATATAATTTCTCATGCCCGTCATCCATCCCCTAAGTTTCTCTTGCAACTCATCATCTCTCACACTTCTTTTCCATCCATATCACCTCCCATGTCTCTTTTCCAGTTATGTACTCTCTCAAATATTTCTTCCATCCATGTCATACCTCACACCTGTCTTCCAACCGTATCACCTTTCAAGGCTTTCTTCTAACCGTATCATGCATCAAATATCTTTTTCAACTATATTGTACCGCACACCTCACTTCCAACCATGTCGTATCTTACACCTCACTTCCAGCGATATCATACCTCACACCTCGTTTCCAGCGATATCATACCTCACACCTCTCTTCCAACGATATCATATCTCAGACCTCTCTTCAAACCATATCTCACACTTTTTCCCCAACGATATCAGACCTCACACATCTCTTCCAACCATATCGTATCCTACACCTCTCTTGTAACCATATCACTACTGAAACCCAGCGTTTCCACTCCTAGGTGGATTCACCTAGATTTAGTTTTTTTTGTGTCCCGTTGACTCCCGTCTAGGTGCCATTTTCCTTCATAAGTTGAATAACGCCACCTAGAACAACTTTCGGTTTTTCGCCCAAAGTAGCCCAAAAATAGCCTAAAGTAGCTCATGCCGCCCAAAAGTAGCCCAAAATTCAACATCTAGGTGTTTTTTAAAGTACCATTTTTTCCCCCAAAATTCAGGATGGCAACACTGCTGAAACCCAACGTTTTCTTCGTACTGCTGCCGGGTTTGAGTATATATATATATATATATATATATATATATATATATACATATATGTATATCTATATATATATATACATAGATATATATATATATATATATATATATATATATATAGATATATATAGATATATATATTACGCAAGCGACTTACGGACATGAAGTTCGTCGCTTGTGGTAGTATTGTTGTAGCAGCAGCGGCAGTGGTAGTACTTGTTGTTGTAGCTAGTGTAGTAATAAGAATAGTAGAAGTTACCGCAGTAGTAGCAGAAGTAGTGACATTAAAAACCCTGACAGGGAACATGTATGCCCCGTCTAGTTGTAAGGTATAGGTTGTCCCATAGCTTATACTGCGTAGGGTAGAGAAGTGTTAAAGACTTCGCTATACTAGGCCCAGCTTCGAGAGGAGAGGTGACCAGTTCCCTTCTTCGATGCCTTTGCATCCCCTAACTCAAGATAAGTCAGGTACCTATTTACAGCTGGTTAGAATGTAGCGTGATGCCACTGTGTTTCGAACCCGGTACCTTTGTTGTGAGAGGCCAGCGCTCTGACCACTATGCCAATTGGACGCAGTTGGCTAGTTCTAGTCCAGACATTTAGAATAGTGAAATGGAGACTTCAGATTAATTACATCTGCGCGTGCATGCTCCCTTTGATCACATTTAAACTGTTAAGTCCTGCTGGTATTAAGACGCCATCAGTTCAGTACAATCCAGCAGTGCACACCCACTTCCGCTTGGTCAAGAGGTCTTCAGAAGAGCTGAAAGAAATAGCGATTAATCCACTGGTATTGAGTGAATTGCAATTATTATTTTTTTAGATCTCATGCACGCAGTAACGATCGCATTAATGGATGGTGAGTTGACACGGATACTCCGACGAGCACAAATATTGCCGAAACTAGAACCCGTTTCCAAGCGACAACAGTTTATATTTTGATCATAGAAGGAAGGCCCTTCTCGATTCTGTCAGAAGTACGCGTTTAAGATGGCTATCAGTCAACGAAAAAAAGTACACACATGCAGGGGCGTACTGAGCATTGGGTATTTCGGGCACTGCCCGAGAGTCCACAATAGTAGACGGGTACACGATCATCTGACACAGGGTTTCTTAACCTTTGTTTGTGCCACAGACCCTTTTAATTGTCCGATGAAGTCTACGGACCCCTTTGTTTGTTCAGTGAAGGCTGTGGCCCGCTTCTTAGAAAACAAAAATGTACATAAAGTATAAATTTAAAAAAAGGTTTAAATTTTAAATTTTACGTTATGCACACCAACCCCTTAGAATTCATTTATCGACCCCCAAGGAGTCCGTGGACCACAAGTTAAGAAACCCTACTCTAACAACTCCACCTGGAGTCGGTAACCACAGGTCAGTCATCATTTTTGTCCCGGGACCCCGATAACTGTTAGTCCGCAGCTGCGTACAATAGTTCAAAGTGAAATTTTGAGCGTGAATATTTACTCTTCTTGTCTTCCAGTATTTACTCATCTTATTTAATTTGTATTCCAATATTTACTATTCTTATTTGTCAACCAATATTTACTCTTCTTATTAGTCTTCCAATATTGACTCTTCTGATTAGTCTTCCAATATTGACTCTTCTTATCTGTCTGCCACTATTTACTCTTCTTATCTGTCTGCCACTGTTTATTCTTCTTATCTGTCTACCACTGTTTACTCTTCTTATCTGTCTTACAGATCTACACTTATTATTTGTCTTCCAATATTTACTCTTAAGAAAGCCATAAAGCTTCTGAAAGATGGAAAAGCAACGGGTCCAGATGGCATTCCAGCAGAGGCCATCAAAACAGATATTGATACCTCTGCAGAGATATTATACAAACTACTTGGCAAGGTCTGGGAGAGAGAGGAAATACCAGCAGAATGGAAGGAAGGTTTTCAGGTCAAGTTGCCTAAGTGAAATTTACAAGAGTGCACAAATTATAGAGGAATAATGTTACTATCAGTGCCAGGAAAAGTATTAAACAGAATCATCCTTGAGAGATTACAAGAGTCCATAGACAAGCAACTGGGAGATGAATAAGCAGGTTTTCGACAAAACAGATTCTGTACAGACCAGATAGCCACATTGAGAATAATAGTTAAACAAAGTCTGGAATGGAATTCGCCGCTTTACATCGGATTCGTAGACGTTGGAAGGACAGACAGTGATATCAAAACAAGAATACAAAAAGCAAGATGAACTTTCATTGCATTGGGAAACATATGGAGAACAAGAGAAATCAAGTCCAACACGAAAATAAGAATCTTCAACTCAAATGTGAAGTCAGTCCTATTGTATGGCTCTGAGACATGGAGAACAACAAAAACAACAACCAAAAAGCTACAGACTTTTATAAACGGGTGCTTGCGTAGAATAGAAGGACTGAAATGGTATGACAACGTCACAAATGTGGAATTGATGACAAGAACCAGGCAAGTGTCATTGGAATAAGAGCTGAGAAGAAGACGCTGGCGATGGATAGGACACACATTGAGGAAACCTGTTGATAGCATTACAAGGCAGTCCTTGTTCTTGAATCCACAGGTAGACCAAAAACACATGGATAAGAGAGCTGGATACAGAGGTGAAAATGATGAGGAAAACATGGAAAGAACTTGAGCGGATGGCACGGGACAGGAAGACTTGGCATGTGTTTGTTGAAGGCCTATGCTCCTTGGGGAACTAAAGGGTATTGATTGATTGACTGAATATTTACTTTTCTTGTCTTCCAGTATTTACTCTTCCTCTTTGTATTCCAATATTTACTATTCTTATTTGTCAACTAATATTTACTCTTCTTATTAGTCTTCCAATATTTACTCTTCTAATTAGTCTTCCAATATTTACTCTTCTAATTAGTCTTCCAATATTTACTCTTCTAATTTGTCTTCCGGTATTTCCATTCCTTATTTGTATTCCAATATTCCACACCTTATTTATCTTCCAGCTACTCCTTATTTGTCTTCCAATATTTACTCTTCTTATTTGTTTTCCAATATTTACTCTTCTTATTTGTCTTCCAATATTTACTTTTCTTATTTGTCTTCCAGTATTTACTCTTCTTATTTGTCTTCCAATATTTACTCTTCTTATTTGTCTTCCAATATTTACTCTTCTTATTTGTCTTCCAGTATTTACTCTTCTTATTTGTCTTCCAATATTTACTCTTCTTATTTGTCTTCCAGTATTTCCACTCCAAATTTCTCTTCCAATATTTCCACACCTTATTTGTTTTCCCTGCTTACTCGTAGCAAGCAAGAGGACATGCATACCATCATAGCTGGCAGACGCTGGAGCTGGGTTGGTCATGTCCTCAGAAGAGACCCCGATGCCATCACAAGAACAGCTATGCTTTGGACCCCTGAAGGAAAGCGAAAGAGAGGCCGACCAAAAACAACTTGGCGGAGGACTGTGGAGGCTGAGATGCAAAGAATGAACCAGAGTTGGGGCACTGTACGAAGGATGGCCACCGACCGTGCAAAGTGGAATCAATTTGTTGTTGCCCTACAAGACGCCACTAGGCGTGATGGCCACTGACTGCTTTGACGGTCGGTGGTTAAGGATCGAAGAAGAAGAATTATTTGTTTTCCAATATTTACTCTTCTTGTTTTTCTTCCAATATCTACCTTTATTAGTTTTCCAATAAATTACTCTTCTTGTTTGTCTTATAACCATATTTATTCTCATTTCTTTCAGGCGAGGTTTGTCACGGACGCCAGCAGAAGACACACAACCCATTGACAACATCAGGGACAGTGATATTCTCACAAAGCCATACGGATACAATCTGCAGACGGCACTTGAAAGGTTTGCCTTTCTTGTTCTGTACATGTTATGGCTTTCATTTTTATGTTATTTATAACCCTGCTCGTGAAAATCGCCTTGTCTGGAAGTGTCTTTTTTTTATCGGTAACTGCAATTATATCTTTGTTATTTACATTAATTGTTCTCTCCCCCCCCCCCCCCCTTTTCCTTTCCACTATTGTGTTGTAAGCGCGCAGTGGTAATTTATCTGGCTCCATTCTCATGAGATGGCCAAACCACTAATTTTTCTGTCTCTCTATATACTTGATGCGTCCGGCGTGATGCTGACCACATCACCCCTAGTGTGCCGATGGGCAAGAAAATACGGGCCTAACACCGTATTCCCAATATGCCTCAATAGGGTGTAACGGGATCCTATATACATGATGCAGGATGTAGTTCGTATAATTTTTCTGATGTTATCATTTCTCATTTTGTCTCTTAGTAGTAACATTTGTGGCTTTTCTTAAACTCTCCCCTCGCAGAATGTTTATCATTGTCACCGTATATTAATTAGTTTTCTAATCTTTCCATCTACAAATCTCTCATCCGTTCTGAACCTGTCTTCGTTCAATTCGTAGGTGTTTAGATGAAGATATTGTGTTTTAGAATAAAATGGAAACGGTGTAAGAGACATAACCGTCACATTGTATTAATTTTTTTATTTGAATATGTGCAATATGACATCTAATTTACCAGCAAAAATAACTACTACCACAACCACTGTTACTAATACCCACTGCTGCTACTACAAACACTATCAGCATCACTACATTACTGCTACTATTACCACACTACTACTACTGCTGCTGCTGCTACTACTACATCTTCTACTGCTAGTAATGCTGCTATTACTACTAACTACTGCTGCTACTACTACTACTACTACTACCAACTACTACTACTACCAACTACTACTACTACCAACTACTACTACTACCAACTACTACTACTACCAACTACTACTACTCTACTACCAACTACTACTACTACCAACTACTACTACTACTACCAACTACTACTACTACTACTACTACCAACTACTACTACTACCAACTACTACCAACTACTACTACTACCAACTACTACTACTACCAACTACTACCAACTACTACTACTACCAACTACTACTACTACTACTACCAACTACTACCAACTACTACTACTACCAACTACTACTACCAACTACTACCAACTACTACTACTACCAACTACTACCAACTACTACTACTACCAACTACTACTACTACCAACTACTACTACTACCAACTACTACTACTACCAACTACTACTACCAACTACTACTAACTACTACTACCAACTACCAACTACTACTACTACCAACTACTACTAACTACTACTACTAACTACTACTACCAACTACTACTAACTACTACTACTAACTAATACTACTAACTACTACCACCAACTACTACTTACTACTACCTACTACTACTACTACTACTACTACTACTACTACTACTACTACTACCTACTACTACTACTGCTAACTACTACTGCTAACTACTACCAACTACTACTACTATCAACTACTACTCACTACTACTAACTACTACTACTAACTACTACTACTAACTACTACTAACTACTACTACTACCTGCTGCTGCTACTACTATTAACTACTACTGCTAACTACTACTAACTACTACTGCTAACTACTAATAACTACTACTGCTAACTACTACCAACTACTACTTACTACTACTACCAACTACTACTCACTACTAACTACTACTACAACTAACTACTACCAACTACTACTAACTACAACTACTACTAACTACTACTACTAATTACTACTACTAATTACTACTACTAACTGCTACCAACTACTACTAACTACTACTACTACTAACTACTACTACAACTAACTACTACTACTAACTACAACTACTACCAACTAGTGCTACTACTAACTACTACTACTAAGTACTACTACTACTAACCACTACTAACTACTACTACTACCAACTGTTACTAACTACTAACTACTACTACTACTAACTACTACCAACTACTACTAACTACTACTACCAACTACTACTACTGCTACTACTACTACCAACCACTACTAACTACTACTACTACCACCAGCTACTACTAACTACTACTTCTACCAACTACTACTAACTACTACTACTAACTACTACTACTAACTACTACTACTAACTACTACTACCAACTACTACTACCAACTACTACTACCAACTACTACTACATACTACTACTACATACTACTGCTACTAATTACTACTACTACTTACTACTACTACTACTACTACTTACTACTACTAACTACTACTACTACTTCGTCTACTACTATTACTACTTGTATTACTGCTACGTCTTCTGTTACTACAACTACTACCAACTACTACTACTACTAACTACTACTTCCAACTACTACTACCAACTACTACTACTACTACTACTTCGTCTACTACTACTACTATTACTACTACTAACTACTACTACTATTACTACTACTTCGTCTACTATTACTACTAGTAAATACTACTACTACTTAATACTACTACTACTACTACTAATAACAATAATAACTACAACTAACTACTACTACTACGCCTACTGCTATTACTGCTACTACTACTACTATTGCTGCTACTACTTCTACATCTACTGCTACTTCTACTACTACTAACTATTACTTTTGCTGCTACTCATTTTACTACAATGATTACCATTACTAACTACTACTGCTATTGCTACTACTACTACTACAACTACGGCTACTGCTACTATTAACTACTACTACTAACTGCTACTAACTATACTACTGTTGCTGCTACTACTACTACTGCTACTGTTAATTGCTACTATCACTACGAACTACTACCACTACTAACTATACTACTGTTGCTGCTACTACTGCTACTGCTACTACTGCTACAATTAACTGCTACTATCACTACTAACTACTACCACTACTAACTACTACTAACTGTACTACAATTACTGCTGCTACTACTACTACTACTACTACTACTACTACTACTACTACTACTACTACTACTACTACATCTTCTACTACTGCAGATAGTACTACTACTAACTAATACTACTATTGCTGCTACTACTACTACATTTACTGCTGCTGCTACTACTACTATTACGACTACTATTACTACTACTATTACTACTACTATTCGTGTTTCTTCGTCTTTTACAGCCTCATAATACTTGGTCTTTGGGGTACCACAGACAATAAGCGCTTAACTAGTAGTCGCCATGTTTGTCTATCGAACGTTGGATACAGTAGCGTAGTTCCGCGGCAGATGGATTAGACCATTGTTCTATCATGTCACTACTTTTCTTTTTCTATCTGCGTTGTCTTCTTTTGCCTGGCACTGTGCCTGGAAGGAGACTCTTAGGTGGCCTATGTACCACCACCATTACTGGTACAGCTCCTACTACTACGACACTGCTACCTCTAGCGTCACTACTGCTACGACCCCAGCTACTGCCACTAGCAGCACTGTTACCACTAACAGTACTACTGCTACAGCCATCAATACTACTACCTCTAGCGTCACTACTGCTACGACCCCAGGTACTGCCACTAGCAGCACTGTTACCACTAACAGTACTACTACTACAGCCATCAATACTACTACCTCTCCTACTAATACCACTATCACTACCATTAGTGCGACAAGCACCACTAATAACACGAGCAATACTACAAAAATCACCAGCAACACTACTAATACCCACCTGTTACTACCACCACTACTACTCCTACGCTCAGCACCATGGGTACTTCTAACGCAATCATTTTCACGCAGAAAAATACTTCTTTCTCGCCCGCTTCGGCGCCCCTTGCACATAGCGCCCCTTGCCCACAGCGCCCAGGGCCATCGCCCCAGTCCGGCCCTGGATGCTACATCATACATAACTTTTCTTATCATCCCTTACAGCACCCCGGATTGGGTGCAGTGCCCTTATTCTTTGTTTCCCAATGCCGGCCCCGTCAGAAATCCACACGCGGTGACTACTACTACCGCCAACACCACTCTTACTATTGTTGCTACAACACTACCTTTAGTTGTTGTTTTTTGTTGTTCTCCATGTCTCAGAGCCATACAATAGGACTGGCTAGACATTTGAGTTGAAGATTCTTATTTTCGTGTTGGACTTGATTTCTCTTGTTCTCCATATATTTCCCAATGCAATGAAAGCTCCTCTTGCTTTTTGTATTCTTATTTTGATATCACTGTCTGTCCCTCCAACTTTGTCTATATTACTGCCAAGATATGTGTATGATTCTACATCTGTTAGTGGTGTTTCTTCAAGTTCGACATTGTTAGCATTTCTTGCATTTATTCTCATTATCTTTGTCTTTTCCCCGTGTATTTTCAGACCTACCTGTTGTATTTTTTTTTTTTTTGTCTTGCATCTGATTATGGTTATGGGACAGAAGAGCCACGTCGTCTGCAAAATCCAGATCATCAAACTGTTTTTTTCCATTTTTTTTTTTGTCTTTTGAGCTAAGTAAGAAAAGAAATGGAGACATATCTGATTATCCCCATAGGTTATGGTTGACATGAAGAGCCATGCCATGCCATCTATATCATAGGTCTTCTTTATTAAGTTGATCTTTCATGGGAACGTCCTAATGCCTCAAAATCCAGCGATTCTCTATCTAAATCAAATGCCTTTGTATAGTCCAGAAATCCATTGAATTTGTTCCTATTTCTGTGTAACTATCTGTCTGATACATTGCCTGTCGACCTGTTTTCATCTCTCAGTTGCTTGTCTAATGGGCTCAATCTCTCAACCAAAAGGCAATTTCTAAACGGGTGCTTAAGTTAGAAGGAATGAAATGATGACCAAAGTTACAAATGTGGAGAACAAACGAGAACGAACATCCCTTTATTTTCAAGGGTCACGCAGGCCCGTCTGTACATTCTGCCCTTCCTCTCTCTCTCATCATGTTACTAATCCCATCCTCATAGGTTCTTATAAAAGTTGTTACATTTGCTTCATGAAAATTAAAAGAAATAAAATAAAATAATTTAAAAAAAAAAAGTATACTAATAGTAATAAATGCCATGAAAAATAAATAAATAAAATATAATCAAAAAAATAAATAAAAAAAAAAAAAAAAAAAAGGTCGAATTCTACTGTAAATTAGTGATTTGTATTTAAGGTATGTTATGAGAACTTGTAAAAATGTTCATGGGGATTCAATCTGAATGACTCAGTACTTGGTTCATCAAGATGAAGACAGTTTACTTTCCATTTTCCTTTCCATTTCCTTTGCGTCAGACTAGGTATGATAGTCATATACAAAGCAATTTTTGCCAAGGGTAAAATCGGACACAGTCCCCTCTTGCTCTTCCATCCTCTTGCTCATCTTTTATTTACAAACTCAACATTCTCCAGCGTACTGAAAGTATTAATTTAAGGACAGTGCAACATTACAAGGAAGTCAAACACATTAATACCGATCATAAAATTAAGTATCGGAATAGATTAAGAATATAATATTAGGAATAAGTATATTGGTAATGAAAACTAGTCATCAGAGCCTCCATTTATTTCCAACACGATCATTAGGTTCTCATAAAGTATTTGAATAGTGATTGTATGCGTAAGAGGGACCTGTGGCGTGTTTTTCAGGTCTGTTCCAAAGATGAGCATTGAGTAAGCCAAAACTAGTTTTAAATAGTCTGGGCTTGGGTACCTGTAATTTATTTAAGCGCTGACTACGTCTGTTTGTATTTTTAAAAGCGGCCAAAGATACTCTTTCAGTTTTTGTGCTTGTCCCTTTGTTAAAGAGGAAGCGCTTTTAATCTATACTGTGATTGTGTGTTTATCAGCAACAAGGCGCATTGCGCGTTTTTGAAGCGGGTGGAGCCTTCTTGTGTTGGAGACAGAACAACCATCCCAGATTGTGGAACAATAGTCTAGATGCGTTTGTATATGAGATATGTAGAACATTTTCCTTGCCTCTTCATCCAGGAATGTTTAATTTTGAATTGGTAAACTTTTTGTGCTGTTTGTTTTGTGAGTGCATGTACATGGTCCAACTTATGTGTGGTCAAACAGTGATACTAGAGTTTCTGTGTTCATTTACGTTTTCAATTAGTGATCTGTTCCAATGAAGAGCTGAAGTGTTGTTTTCTGCAAGTTTTTGTAGTTTTTGTCTGGTTGATTTAATCATGTTTTACTAATATTTATTTGCATGCGATTCTCGTTGCTCCACGTAATAAGATTATGTGTATCGTTTTGTAAAGATTGTTCTAGTGTGGTGCAACATGTATCACTAGTATAGACAGTCGGCAAAAAAGGTCAAATAAGGTACATGATGAGTGTTTTGAAATATAGAGGAAGATCATTAATGTATACGGTAAATAGAAGAAGAATAGAGCCCTGAGGAACACCTGTATGGACAACGGTTGGGTTCGACAAGGAATTATTGTAAGAGACTATTTGTTGTCTGTCTGACAGGAACGATTTAATTAACTTTACCAGCTTAATATTTACTTTCATTGTTTCTAATTTTCTGATTAAAATAAAGTGATCTATCATATCAAATGCTTTTTTGAAGTCTACAAATATTGCTCCACATATATTATCGTTATTGATGTTTAGGTGCCAATTGTCTATCATCTTTGTTAAGGCTGTGTGGCATGAATGCTTTGGTCTAAACCCCGACTGACTGTCGATTAGCAGGTCGTTATCTACTAGGTGTTGTAGTGTTGTTTTGTGGATGACAAGAGCCAGACAAGTGCCAGTGGAACAAGAGTTGAGAAGAAGCCGCTGGCGATGGATAGGACACACATTGAGGAAACCTGTTGAAAGCATTACAAGGCAGTCCTTGTTCTGGAATCCCCAGGGAAAGAGAGGCAGAGGTAGACCAAAGAACTAGATACAGAAGTGAAAATGATGAGGAAAACATGGGAAGACCTTGACCGGATGGCACGTGACAGGAGAACTTGGCATGTGTTTGTTGAAGGCCTATGCTCCTTGGAGGGCTAAAGGGTATTGATTGACACTACTTTTAGCAACCAGCTCTGCTATTTCAGTTACCACTATTTTTGCAGCTCTGCTGAATTCGCTTCTCTTATAGATATTTGCCTTGTCTTCTTATTTTCCTTTTCCGCTACCAATAGAACATGCAGCCATCACTACAGCGGATTTCCCTGCTGGTAGAGCCTGCACCAGAACACTCATATGCTCTTATAGTGGTGGTTTTTATAGCAATTTGATTTGCGTGATAAGATTGCCAGCCCCATGCCCAACCCTCATACTAGTTGCCCCTTACGACATGCCTGAGGAAGCAGTGGTCCTGTTCTTTTTCTTTCTCCAGAGACCCCCCTTCCCCTCCCGGGAACTACACAAGGCTATCTAGTAGGTAAAATAATTGTTTTACCGTTTCAAAGGCGTCATTCAGTTTAAGAGTTGAAAGCACGTGTGGTATGTTCTGTCTCGGCGTTGGTTGTTCTGCTAGCTCAGTAATCCGTTTGGAAATACAGGTTCAAGGCTTCTAATATTGTCTGAACCTCTTGTTGGATTTGTATAATTATGGAGTGTATTTCTTGTGATGCTTCATGCAAGATAAAGGTAGTCCCGTAGCAGATACTGCCGTGGGGGAGTGAAGTGTTAGAGACTTCATCATGCTAGGTCTCACCTTTATGAGGTGGGGATGACCGTTTTCCATTCTCGCTGCTTTTGTCTTTCCTAATTGAAGAGTAGAGTCAGGTACCTATTTACAGCTGGGCAGACTGGAGCGTAGCGCGCTACCTTGTTTCGAACCCGGTAAATTTGCCTCGAGAAGCCAGCGCTCTAAACACTCTGCCATTCGGCGCTGTGCCCGTTTGTAAGCGGATGTGTTGTTCACAGCATAGTGTCCTTCATCGGAAGCCAGGTTTCTCTGTCTTTTCGTCTAAATTCAGTTTCTCTATTTGCTCGCTAGCTGCCTTTTGCGCAAGTGCTTTGACCTTTCACTTCAGTTCGTCTCTTGTCTATCCTATTCTCGCCATTACTCTTCGGCTAACTAAATCACCTGTTGTTGGTTCCGCCACAGGGTTATTATCTCTCTTCGCCCATTGGTTGTTTACATATTTCACCTTTCCCAGCGGATTTCACATTGACTAGTAAATAAACCCGTCAAAATAATGATGGGGAAAGAACTAAATCAAACGTCTTAACCTTTCAGTATCTGCAGCACATTTAGAAGACTGCAGAACTGATTTTGTTTATTCTGAAGATATTTTACCCATTTTTGTAAAGTTTAGACAAAAAAATTAAATTGGCTTTCTTTTTTTTTTTTTTTTTTTTTTTGGTCAAAGGATGTAATTTATCCTCTTCCCAGTCGAAGGGGAATAAATAAATTATGTAGGCTTTTTTGTCATGGGATGTAATTTATCCTCTGTCAAAGGAAAACAATCAAACAGCACCCCAAAAAAAAATTACCAATTATATTTTATATTTTTTGACAATTTACTATGCGTTTTCTATTTAATATTTAAAGTGTACTTGCAAATTTGGTGCGAAACAGATGCGTGCTATATTAAGCATGGGCAGTTTAGTGCAAAGGCCAAACGCACTCGACTTTTATAGAATTTCCAGACTGCAACAAAAAATGTGTGTGTGACCGGACGGGACTCGTTTACAAAATTATAAAGTAACTAGTAAGAAACCCGTCAAAATTGACGTGTTTTTAATTACAGTGCGCTTTTTCCATTACATAACCTAGACGGCACTATTTTTACTTTGGTCATTTAATACATTTTCACAACAGTTCACCGCCAATATATTTTTGTATTAAAAATTATCTGGATGCATTGAATGGGACCACATATCAAAAAATGACACGGGGAGAAGTAATATACGAGGGGCGTTCAGAAAGTAATGCACCACATCGTTTTTCTCAGCTAATAAAGATAGAAGCATGAAATTTTGCATACTTCAAATATGGCATGTGCCAATTGTGTGCACTAAATTGCACCGCAACCGGCCAAATAATACGGCTGCCCTAAACCGTTGAAATGGAGCGTGTTAGCAACTTGCGTTATAAACAGCGAATTGTGATAGAATATCTCGTTGCAGAGAAGGAAACTGTTGTGAATATTCACAAGCGTCTATGTGATGTGTATGGAAGTTTTGCAGTCGACAGGAGTACAGTCAGTCGCTGGGTTCAGAGAATCAAAGAATCAGGAAGTGGAGATACGGAGCTGCTTGATCGGCCGCGCTGTGGACGTCCTGCCACAGCCACCAACGCAGAAATGTTGAAATGCGCTGAGGGCATTATTCTTACTGATAGGCGAATCACTACTCAACAATTGGCCTTACAGCTGTCAGTCAGCATTGGTAGTGCAAATGCAGTTATAAAAACGCGGATTTTCTAAGGTTTGCGCAAGATGGGTATCTCGAAGTCTCACAAATGACCACCGATTGCAAAGGAAAGCAATTTCTTCTGAATTGTTGAGCGTTTCAATGCTGATGGAGAGAACTTTTTGGCAAAGATCGTTACAGGTGACGAAACCTGGGCACATCATTTTGAACCTGAGACAAAAAGACAGTCAATGGAATGGCATCATCCGCAATCACCAAGAAGAAAGAAATTCAAGACAATTCTGTAAAGTTTCCTTTCTTCTTTCCACTCTGTAAAGTGTCAGTCTGTATGCTCTGTAAGGAAGAGTGGTGTGTTGTTGAGATCAGGCATGCCCCAGTCTACCCAGCTGTAAATGGGTAACTCACCCTAGTCCTGAGTTAGGGAAGGCAAAGGCTCCAGGGGAAGCAGGCCCTAAACTTGGTCACTCCAACCGACGCAGGATGGTGTATGTATGAAGTAGAAGTGTAGAGTGTGATTACCGCGAATGGTGTACTGTTCGTGTGCTGACCAATATAACCACTCATACACTTGTGTCTACAAGGCACCAATGCAGACTGCTGGAATCTTTGTTTACTCAATTTATTCAGACGTACACACTGGGACATACGAGTACATCATGGTATGTTGACATATCAATTTGTAGGTATACATAGCAGATCTGAAGTCATGACACATTCAGAAATAATGGGCAGTACATCAAAAGTTCAATTGTCATGATACATTATGGCCGCATCCCCCTATCTGACTAAACGCGTCAGTGAAGGCAGATCGGTAAATAACTAAAGTTACTTGACGTCCATAGTTTGTAGCATATATTATGAAACCACGAAAGAGGGGGTTTCTAGCAAGATTGAGATCTCCCTGTCACTGTCCGATAATAGGATAAATAATCTGTTCTCTTGGCAGTGATCAAAACATATGATGACCGAAATCTAACATGGCCGCCTCCCTGAGTTGTCGTTCACTCATTCATAGGAAGGAGAATATAAGCCAGAGTTAATTTATAATGGGTATATAAATGATTTCATAAATGTTCCCATACAGCTCTACGGTGATCAGGTTAATTCACGTAGCCATAACCGCTGTAGGAAAGTCTGTCATCTTTGTCGATACAAAACACGACCCTAGCGATACGAAGCACAATGTTCCATCTAGGTCGAATCGACATGAGATCATCAAAATAGGGTCTGGCAATACATGGAGTCCGAATTATACATTGTACCGTACCTTAGGAGAGTCTCTAACATAAACTATAGTAGAGATACCATCTCCTTTAGAAGAAAACCACTTCATGAATCATATTTCCTTAAGAATCTACCAGCCCTTTGAAAAGTGCGTACCCGCCATTATCACGGTACATCGGAACTCATCACGACTTGTCAAGACAACTCATACTTCCGCTAGACCGGAATAACAAGAATCTAGTCCCGCCTACCCATCCAAAATATACAATATAGGACTGATTCTACTTGTACTAATAATATGTAATACATATGAATTCAGGCCATAAACATAATAAGCAAATTAATCTATTTTCTGGCCCTAAAAATAAGTACAAATATAAGAGCAATATCCTTGCGCCGGATCAATATCCAGAACGATTACTCCTATAATCAAAAGTGTGAATCAAACATGGATTATCTCGCTTTCCCCATAGACAGCATTTTCATACACAA
Organism: Oreohelix idahoensis; assembly: GCA_024509875.1. NCBI lineage: Eukaryota > Metazoa > Mollusca > Gastropoda > Stylommatophora > Oreohelicidae > Oreohelix > Oreohelix idahoensis. The sequence continues at coordinate 99,099 of JAMPIV010012863.1, read as the reverse complement.
ATGAATGAATGTCTATATTTTTCCCATATTAAATAGCCATATCGATTTTTTGTAATATGTGCGACAAAATATGCACGCAACAGATTACCACACCCCTCGGGAAAAAAAAATGGTACATTTTTTTTTTTTTTTGAAACACATCTAGGAGCAACATACAATAGGCTCACAACGCACCAATAACAATGCGCAGATGATAAGCATAAGTTTTATGACCTTAGAGAAGGTACTTCTCTAAGTATTAATATTTCCAGAGAGGTGTCACCAACGCATACTACAATATTAGCAATGACACAATTTCCACATTAGTTTATACATAAATTTCATCTAAGATATCTTAACATCATGATCATCAAAGACGAAAAACATTGAAAGATCAGCGGTGAATAAATATCAATGAACCGCTAAGTAGTGTTACAATCAATATATGATATATTACATATGTGTACACATTTCAACATAGAAACAACTGTATCAAAGTTGTATAACAGTTATGAATCATGTGGGCATCTAGACAAAATATCTGCCATCACATTTTCTGACCCACGGATAGCTCGCACCGAAAAATGAAATGGCTGTAGAGCAATCGCGTATCGCGTTGATCTCGCGCTCTTCAGATTTTTACTCTGAATAGCCGTAAGAGCTTTCTGGTCAGTTTCCACAATGAAATGCGCGCCCAGAAGAAATCTTTGCAGTTTAAGGATTGACCAAACCATAGCCAATAATTCACGGTCTAGGACCGAGTAATTCTTCTCTGCGGCATTTAATTTCCGAGAAATATACATCACAGGATGCAGAGTTCCAGAGTACTCTTGCATTAGTGCCGCTCCAATCCCAGTGGATGAAGCGTCACTACGAAGAATAAATGTCTTATCCTTAGAAGGCAATACTAGGATAGGTGAAGTAGAAAACATAGTTTTAACCTTATCCAAAGAGGATTGACATTCTTGAGTCCAATGGACTACATTAGGAGACCCTTTCTTTAGCAAGGAAGAAAGAGGTGACATAATGGAGGACAGATTCGGGATGAATCGTCCATAAAATTGTATTAGACCTAAGAGACTTCGTACTTGCTTTTTAGTCTTAGGAATAGAAATGTTAAGTATCTTACTTGTATTATGGTCTTCTGTTTTTAGGAACCCATGACCAACACGGTGTCCTAAGAAAGATATTTCGCTAAAACCAATACATGCTTTCGATGGTTTCGCTGTCAGGTTATGCTCGCGTAAGATAGACAATAGTTCATTTATACCATTATAGTGATCGTTCCAAGTATCACTGAAAAGACAGATGTCATCAAGATACGCAATGACATCTGAGCGATGAGATAGGATTCGACGCATCATGCGTACAAATGTAGCAGGGGCGTTCATAAGACCGAAAGGCATGAAATTCCATTGGAATAGACCCCTAGGCGTCGAAAAAGCAGTAAACGGTTTGGCGTGTTCGGATAGTGGAACTTGCCAATATCCCTTAGACAAATCGAGTTTAGTAAAGAAGTGAGAATTCGATAGTCTCGTAAGTAGCTCTTCTAGTAAAGGCATAGGTTCCGCATCAAATTTAGTCACTTGATTCAATTTGCGATAATCCACGCAAAGACGTATGTTATTGTCTTTTTTTCGTACTATAACCATCGGCGAAGAATATGCTGATGTGGATGGTTCAATAATTTTTAACTCTATCATCTCATCTAACTCTTTCTCTACCTGTGCTTGAAAATGTATCGGGATAGGATACGGTCTGACTCTTATAGGACTATGGTCAGTAAGAATAATGTCATGTTGAATGACATCAGTTTGACCAGGAATGTCAGTAAGGACATCCTGAAATTGTTCTAACATAGTAGAAACTTGTTTCTGCTCTCCTGGAGATAATTCTGGAGAAATTGCAACATCTTTCCATGATTCATTAGAGTGAAGAGGAATCATTGGAAAAGGTAAATTTACATCCGAGAAACTCGTTTCCTCATCCTGTATTACTGACAGAGATGAGTACTGTCCATGTTGGACTGGAAAATCGTCCGTTGCCTGGAAAACAGGTTGTAAATAATCAGGACGTTCATGGAATTCCGTGAGCATGTTGATGTGGAAGGTTTTACGCTTCCCGTCAATATCGACGATATAGTCAACATCGGAAACTTTTGATATTATATCGTACGGACCTTTCCAAGAAATGAGAAGTCTATTTTCCCTACAAGGTAGCAAGACAAATGCTTTGTCACCTGGACAAAGTTGTCGCAAACATCTCTTTTTATTGGCAAATTCCCTTGCCTTCTGTTTCGCAAATTCAGAAGAAGCAGTTGCCAATTTGCATGCTTCAATAATCTTGTGTCTAAGTGCGATGACATATTCATAAGAGGATTTTGTGTCATCGACAATATTATCAGCAGTTATAAGATCATGAAGTAAGGACATAGGACCTCGCGGTTTCGCGCCAAAGACAAGTTCAAAGGGAGAAAATCCTGTATGTTCGTTGGCGACCTCTCTATATGCAAAGAGAGCCGCGGGTAAAACCCTATCCCAATCCTGAGGATGATCTTCTGTTATCTTACCTAGTAGGTTTTTCAGAGTTCTATTCAAACGTTCCACCATCCCATTGGACATAGGATGATAAATACTACTCAGCGATCTCTCTATCTTCAGAGTCGACATTACTTGAGACATGGTATCCGATATGAGTTGGGTACCATGGTCGGATAATATTTCTGCTGGAAACCCCAGACGAGAAAATATTAACCAAAGAGCATCTGCGACATCAGCAGTAGTTATGCTCTTTAGAGGAACAGCCTCCGGCCAACGTGTGCACATATCAACACACGTCAAAATAAATTGGTGTCCTCTAGCAGACTTTATCTTAAATGGACCAATGATGTCTATCGCCATTTTTTGAAATGGCCGAATGGGAATGTCTGCAGCCTGAATAGGTGCATCATGGCGTGGACCTCTGGATTTAATCTCTTGACATACTTTACAAGATCGACAATAGATTCGTATGTCCTTATTCACAGCAGGCCAAAAGAAAGATTGAAGAACTCTAGCTTTAGTACGGGAAAAACCCATATGTCCAGCACATTGCGAATCATGAGCGTGCTGTAAGATTTTAACTCTCATATTTTTAGGCACAAGGATTTGAGAATGAATGGACTTAGCGGAGTCTTGTACCATACGTACAAGTACGCCATTCTTCATCGTAATCCAAGATTTACGATTTGTATCCTTATTCGGATCACCTTTTTTTGCCAGAGTAAAGAATTTCTTTAGAGTAGGATCATCTTCCTGCTGTTTGATAAAGGAATCGTGGGAAATCTCCAAGGCATCATCTTGGATCTGCGCATCATTATCTTCAGAATGTGAAGATTGTGGCATATTAAGAGCTTGAGCCCTAGTGATTACTGCATTAGCAGATTGCATATTAACATTTTCCCAATTAGAGATTTGCTGTGGAGTGCATTCTTTCACTCCATGAATGCGACCGATGATAAGATCAGCGATCGGATTCGGCAAGAGACATGCTTGCACCTCTCCTGTAAAGAAAGGCGTAGCAATATTGATAATGGCAGTGGAGTACTTCTCCAATGTGCCACCAAATGTTACACATTTGACTATATTGCCTGTAGCTCGAGAAGGATTTACGAGTGATTGCCTCACTCCAATGGTAGTGCACCCCGAATCGAAAAGAATTGATACCGGAGTACCATCTATTAGGCCCCTATTAAAGACAAGAGCACCCCTTCCATTATGCGCAATTGACGCATGGAGAGCGGGAAGCGGGTGACCGCAGCTTAAAGTAGAAACTGTGGTTGGATCGAATAATGTTTTGCATTGCGAACACTCAGATGCTCTAGCAAAATCGAAAGCGGAATTTGCTACACTGTTGGAGTCTTTTTTATCATTATTCTGATTATCGGTGTCGTGGAACTCCTGTTGTGCAGAGTTAGCCTGGTAATAAGATTTACCATGTCTTTTGTGTTGTGATCTACCTCGGTTATAATTGTCTCTATAATTATTATTGCCTCTGTTATAACCCCTATTTGGGTTTGAATCATAATATTCATGATCATAATCATCATGCTCGTTATATTGAGTATCCCTGTAATATTGGTTTTTTTTGTCTCCATGAAGCACTTGGGTAGTTCCTATAGCTACTCCCTTTCCGAGAATTTCTAACATTATGGGTACCCCTCGCGTGTCGAGGACTATCAGCCCGATTCCAGTTCTTCGAAGAAGAACCCTGATTTGAGTGGTTATCTTGGTTTTGATACTTATTCCAATTAACCTTTTTATCAAATTTATTTTTAGCTCCTTGGAATTTGTGTGAGTAATTCTGATTATATTCTGTTGCCGAAGCAACTGGCATACTCTCTTTAATGTTAGAGTTACTAAGAATCATGTCAGGGTGTGCCGTGGCATACTGGTCACAATATTCTTCCATTTGCTTTATTGTACCAGGTTTACGCTCATGTAAGAACTCTAGGAATGATTTATTTACAGAAGACATGACCTTGTCTCTTAGCAATAATCCGTAAGACCATCAAATGTTTTCTCTGTTTTGGATAATTCAATCCATCGTGAAAGTGTAATTCGTGCTTTTGAGATGAAATCTGAGAATTCTACACCTACCTCAGGTCTCATTGTTTTAAACAAAAGACGGTAACCTTCCTCAGACAGCTGATATCTCTTTATCAAAGCTGCCCTAACAGCATCATAATTATCTTTGTCGGCCTCTTCAACAAAATATAACTTACTTAGGGACTCCCCTTTTAGATTTTCAGACAACTGATTCACATACTGTGATTTGTCAACATTATGAGATCGACAAGCCCGTTCAAATCTAGAAAGCCAAAATGTTATGTCATCACTGGTAGGGTTAAACGCTGGTACCTTGACCTTGTACACAAAGGGTTTACCATTACCACCAGATGCCTGATTAACATTACTCATACATGTCAATTTTAATTTCTCTAATTCAAACTCATGTTCTCTTATTGCTTTTCTCTCTTCAGCTTCTCTATCTAATTTTTTCTGTTCTGCAGCAGCAGCAGCTTCTAATTTTTTCTGTTCTGTAGCAGCAGCAACTTCTAATTTTTTCTGTTCTGCATCAGCTTCTAATTTCTTCTGTTCTGCCTCAAATCTCCTTTCCTCCACTTGCATCTGCAATTTCTTAAGTTCAGCAGCAGTATCAGCTTCTTTTTCTAATCTTTTTTCTTCAGCTAGAGCTTTCCTTTCTTCTGCAGCAGCTTTTTTTTCTTCTATTTGAAGTTTTCTCTCCTCAGCCGCAGCTTTTTTTTCCTCAGCAGCAGCTTTTCTTTCTTCAACAGCAGCAGCAGTTTTTTTTCTCTTCTGCAGCTAATGCTTTGTCATATTGAGCAACAGCCCATTGTTCTAAGTCTTTTCCAGTCTTATCAAGAGATTTTCCTTGTGCAATAAAATAATCTAATGTAGACATATTGTCTTCTTAAATCAGAAACCTGAAAAAGTAAATAAATTACCCTATTTCACTTTAATGGGAGACAAGTCTATACCATAGACTTAGTCTTAGTCCAAACTTGTATGGTTTATAATAACCAATGATAACTTGAGTACCTGTGGACAACAATAACTGTATCTCAAATACTGTGGGAGACAAGCCTTACAAAGGTCTTGTATATCTCAATGTAATCAAAGATCACTTGGGTACCTGTGGAAAATAATCATAAAGTACTGATCTGTACTATACTATCAGTGTATACCACTATAACTCCTATGTCATATGTCAACTAAAGACATTACAAAGGACAAACAAGAAAAGACAATATGAAAACATTTGCAGAGATCAAATTAAATTAAATAGGAGAAATGAAAAAAAAAATGATCACAGAATCCGTGATGATAACTGCAATAAGATAACAAGACAAATAACGCCACAGTGTATAAACATAAGGGTGTAAAGAAATCAAAAATAGAAAAGATGAGACCTACAATTATACAAACAAATCAAACAAAACTAAGGAACACAAAATTATTAACAAAAAACAACGAAGAAAAGAACACCTCATCACAACTAACAGAAATAGCAGCAAATTGTTGCTAACAAATTTCCAATTAAGAAAATGTGTACCTATAGAATCCTAGTACCAGACCAATGTCACTCGGCATACCTTGTACTAGTCACACAGAACAAAAACTAATTTAATACATAACAAATAACATGTAAGCATAAATAGCATATAGCATACAATATAATTTATGTCATGAATGGAATGTGTTGCAGGTATAGTGTTGTAAAGCAGGCACAGTTTATTTTAATACTAATAACTTGCCACTTTATTCAGTAATAGATTTAATTTTAAACTATTACACTGTCAATTTTTCTCTGTTGAGCATATGAAGATCCAACGATGAACTATGCACTTTATGTTCAACAACACTGTGATTCTTCTGTACGTTGAGAAATGTCAACAATACTGCTCCAGATATTTTCTACACTTGATACCACTGTCCTGTGTAATACTGTCTGTACAGCGAAAAACTGTCAACAAGCGCTGACCTAGATACAGCATCCTATCGGTAATACAGGTCAAGCTGACATCGACTGTATAGCTGTCCTACTGGTGTTGATGTGTTCAAACAAATGTTCTTTCAGCTGTAAACTGTGATTCTCAACACAAAACTGCGTAAGCTGGACCCAGGAATCTGGCTCGCCACTGTAAAGTTTCTTTTCTTCTTTCCACTCTGTAAAGTGTCAGTCTGTATGCTCTGTAAGGAAGAGTGGTGTGTTGTTGAGATCAGGCATGCCCCCAGTCTACCCAGCTGTAAATGGGTAACTCACCCTAGTCCTGAGTTAGGGAAGGCAAAGGCTCCAGGGGAAGCAGGCCCTAAACTTGGTCACTCCAACCGACGCAGGATGGTGTATGTATGAAGTAGAAGTGTAGAGTGTGATTACCGCGAATGGTGTACTGTTCGTGTGCTGACCAATATAACCACTCATACACTTGTGTCTACAAGGCACCAATGCAGACTGCTGGAATCTTTGTTTACTCAATTTATTCAGACGTACACACTGGGACATACGAGTACATCATGGTATGTTGACATATCAATTTGTAGGTATACATAGCAGATCTGAAGTCATGACACATTCAGAAATAATGGGCAGTACATCAAAAGTTCAATTGTCATGATACATTATGGCCGCATCCCCCTATCTGACTAAACGCGTCAGTGAAGGCAGATCGGTAAATAACTAAAGTTACTTGACGTCCATAGTTTGTAGCATATATTATGAAACCACGAAAGAGGGGGTTTCTAGCAAGATTGAGATCTCCCTGTCACTGTCCGATAATAGGATAAATAATCTGTTCTCTTGGCAGTGATCAAAACATATGATGACCGAAATCTAACATGGCCGCCTCCCTGAGTTGTCGTTCACTCATTCATAGGAAGGAGAATATAAGCCAGAGTTAATTTATAATGGGTATATAAATGATTTCATAAATGTTCCCATACAGCTCTACGGTGATCAGGTTAATTCACGTAGCCATAACCGCTGTAGGAAAGTCTGTCATCTTTGTCGATACAAAACACGACCCTAGCGATACGAAGCACAATGTTCCATCTAGGTCGAATCGACATGAGATCATCAAAATAGGGTCTGGCAATACATGGAGTCCGAATTATACATTGTACCGTACCTTAGGAGAGTCTCTAACATAAACTATAGTAGAGATACCATCTCCTTTAGAAGAAAACCACTTCATGAATCATATTTCCTTAAGAATCTACCAGCCCTTTGAAAAGTGCGTACCCGCCATTATCACGGTACATCGGAACTCATCACGACTTGTCAAGACAACTCATACTTCCGCTAGACCGGAATAACAAGAATCTAGTCCCGCCTACCCATCCAAAATATACAATATAGGACTGATTCTACTTGTACTAATAATATGTAATACATATGAATTCAGGCCATAAACATAATAAGCAAATTAATCTATTTTCTGGCCCTAAAAATAAGTACAAATATAAGAGCAATATCCTTGCGCCGGATCAATATCCAGAACGATTACTCCTATAATCAAAAGTGTGAATCAAACATGGATTATCTCGCTTTCCCCATAGACAGCATTTTCATACACAAATGAATGAATGTCTATATTTTTCCCATATTAAATAGCCATATCGATTTTTGTAATATGTGCGACAAAATATGCACGCAACAGGTACACTTAAAGATGCACTCCGTGGGACAAGGTTTGAAGATGATGAAGGAGTTATTCATGCAGCGAAGAAATGGCTACATGATTAAGACAAAATCTGGTACGGGCTAGGAATACATGCACTTGTTTCGCGCTGGCATAAAGCCGTACAAGTTGATAGGGATTATGTTGAATAATACCGATGTTTACATGACATATCCATGTATATTGTGTATAAATTTCATGCTTTTTGAATAAACAGCTCCTGAGAAAAATGATGTGGTGCATTACTTTCTGAACGCCCCTCGTAGATCTAATGGAATGAGATTTGATAAATTTGGCCATAAATTTAGAAGAAGTAAGGTCCCATACCGCCGATGCTGTCGATCTGAGCTACTGATGTGTTCAACGTTCATCCGGCCACTTTCTTCTAAACCTAAGGAATAAGCTTTCTTTGCACATATGACAACCGCATATTCATTTTAACTATCCATGGTATGTTTAACATTCTTCTGTAAAACCACGTCTCTTTGGTTTTTCATTTTATAGAATGCTGCTTTCGCCTCTTAAAATGCATATGACTTATAAGAAATGAAAGTTATTGAAAACAGAATATATACTAATTATAACCCATCAGAGGTTGAACGGGATATTTAGTGCACTTTAGTACAAAGGTTATAAGCGCACCACTTTTACGCAATTTTCGCACTACAACTTTGATGGGGAAAAGTTAATGCTGGCTTTTTTCAGGGACGTAATGGTCTATTAAAGGGAAACAATTAAGGACACATTAGAAATAATAACAATAAAATATATTGTATATTTTTGGCACTTTACTACATGTTTTCTATTTATTATTTAAAATACATCAGCAACTTTGGTGTGGGAGGGGGAGGGGGGGGGGGAAGATGCGCGCTATATTGTGCAGTTTGTGCAAATTCTAAAAGCGCACGACTTTTATATAATTTCCAGAGTGCCAGAAAAAATATTGTGGGACAGGACAGGGCAGGACACTGTTATAGCACGTTTCACTAGCTTTGCCCAACTTCAAAATGCTATATCTCAGCGAATATATAACGCATATAAGTGAAATTTTGTGTGTAAATTTGAAATGGTATAGACCCTATGAATTAAATTTTTCATTAAAATGCGGCCATTGGTTTCAATTTTTGTTTCTTTGCGATATAATATAAAATCCTACTTGCCAGCACACATCACACACACACACACATATTGAAATGTCTACAGTAAATTATACGACCTCATTTGCACATTTTTGGTTTATCAAGAAATTGGCATGATTTATGCGTGAAATTGCGTGAAATTGCACTTCTTGAACATAAAACAGTTTATTTCCGGTTTTACGCACACATTGTCAATCAGTGGCGTGTCTACAAAAAGTATTGTGTGGCTAAGTAGGAAAAATGAGTCTTCGAGTACATGTTATGACATTACAGCAAATCACAAATAGGATTTTAAAGTATTTCTTCAATGAAGCTACTCGAGGAAAACTATACTGCTCAAAAAAAGTTAAAGGCCACTTTCAATTTTTAGGTCATTTCAATTAGGCTGTTTTTTTTAAAACCTGAACACTCAGTCAAAAAAGTTTTGCTGCATTTTGTTGCATGCTTAAACAATGTTTGTTAATCTGACAATAAATCAAATCTGTGTTACGTGTGTGTACCTCCAAGGTCAATCAAATGCACGTGGTGGAAAGGGAAATAATGCATGTTTGAAAATGCTTCCTATGGCAAAGCCTGTTGATAACATTGCTGAAATTTGCTTTTCACGTGCAAGTCGTGACTATGGTGAACACATTTCACCCACTTTTCGGAAAGAACGGGCAATGGGTATGTTTGTAATATTTACCATTTTAGCCATGGCTCAGCGTGTCTTGCCGTCTTGTGGTAGACCTTGGACGTCCTGACCTGCGTTGTTCTGCGACACTGCCGGTTGCATTATAAAATTCCCGCAGAGTTTGTATGACAGAGTGGGCAACTCCTAATCTCCTAGCAACTTCTCGCAGCCCTACATCATCCTGCAGCCATGCCATCGCTCTCCATCTGTCAACATTCGTCAAGCGTTTTAGTTGAGCCATGGCTAAAATGGTAAGTGTTACAAACATACCCATTGCCCGTTCCTTCCGAAAAGTGGGTGACATGTGTTCACTATAGTCACGACTTGCACGTGAAAAGCAAATTTCAGCAATGTTATCAACAGGCTTTGCCATAGGAAGCATTTTCAAACATGCATTATTTCCCTTTCCGCCACGTACATTTGATTGACCTTGGCGGTACACACACGTAACACAGATTTGATTTATTGTCAGATTAACAAACATTGTTTAAGCATGCAACAAAATGCTGCAAAACTTTTTAAACTGAGTGTTCAGGTTTTTAAAAAAACAGCTAAGTTGAAATGACCTAAAAATTGAAAGTGGCCTTTAACTTTTTTTGAGCAGTATATAAATTCCATTTCAAACCCACAAAAGAGGACTATTCATGCCTTGGGGATAAGCAAACGATCATTGCACCGCTGGACAGCGACATCTGAAATTTGTAATTCCAGTGTTTTACACACGAAAAATAGGCCAAGAGTGGTGAATAATTTTGACAGAGAATTGATCCGCAGAGAAATTTGCAATATGTTTCACAATAATGAGGCAGTGACTTTAAGGAAATTGAAAATTTGATTAAGAAAGAATAATGACATTGAAATTTCCAAATCTACGCTATGGAGGACTATTAGGAGTTTGGGATTCACTTTTAGAAAATATGTTGGTGGTAGAAACCTTATTTGTGAGAAGCCTCATATAGTTGCAATGAGAAGCAAATATTTACGCGAGGTCAGAGAAATGAGAAGAGATTGTTATGATTTTGTGTATTTAGATGAAACTTGGATCAATGCGCACCACAGTAATGAACGAGAATGGCAATCATCTGATGGGACAACTAAGAGACTGCCTCCTTACCATTCTCACTTAAACCCAATAGAACTAGTATGGGCTAAAATTAAGGAACAGGTAGAAACAGAAAATAGAACGTTCAAATTAAAAGATGTTGAAATACTTATAAAAGCCGCCATGTCCAATATAGCCAGAGATTATTGGAAGAAATGTGAGAACCATGTGTTACAAGAGGAAGAGGAATATTGGAAGAATGATGGTTTGTCCTTCATTCAGCCGAGATTGATTATCAATTTCTCAGAGACATCTGATTATGATTCGGATGAAGTTTAATTTCTTTAAAGATGACCTTACCGTTATTTACAAGCACATTAGAGGAGCAACGTTCCATTATGATATTTATGAACCGCAAAGAGGTGATACCTATTGAAATAATTAGATCAAGGAAGGACCAGTTTGGTAGCGCATTAAATGTCAATGACAAACAATGTCACGAGTATCTCGCATGCAGATCATTTAAGAAATCAGCTTCAACAGGTATTCATATGCAAACGTGATGGCCACATTATTGTAATAGTAGACACGCCTATGCCTAATCAATTCACAGAATCTGTGCATGAAGTGGTAAAATTTCTTTTCTCGATACACAATAATTAGTATGCCGACAAAGATCAAAGGATTTCATCCGTTTATGGGAACTAGACAAGATGCACAGATATAAAGTATATATTTGTTGGGTCTAACCCAATATAACATCGTATGCAAAAAATGGCATTAATACGTTGGACGGTTAATCAGATAATTACATTTGTTTGAGGGCAAAGCTAGTGAAACGTGCTATAGTGAATTATATAGTATAATAATATTATTCTGACTAGTTAACAATTTTCCTTTGCGCTGCTTTCGGAGCATGGAGCCACCACTGTAGCTGGCCTTCTTGCAGGAAGCCTGCACCAAACATTCACATTCTCTTGTAGCGGTGGTTTGTGTGGCAATATGTTTGACGTGATGGGTCTGCCATCTCCATGCACAACCTCATATTTGTTGCCTATTTATGAGATGCTTGAACGTGCTGTAGTCTATTCATTCTTTAGAGACCCCCGAGAATAACAGGGGCCGGCCGAGTTAATGCTAGAGGTAAATTTCCATTTTCTATTTATCATGATCTTTGTTGTTGGGTTTGTCTTTTTCATCACCGGGCTAGTTTTCATCATAGTTCGGTTCCCTCGCAAAGATCTGCGATTTTATTTCTTGCCAGAATTTTTCTGAGACATCTGTTTGTAAGTGCATGTGTCCTGGTACAAGTATCTGGTGTGTGTTATCCTTACATTAAGGCGGCCTTGACATTAAGTGTGTTTACAATATCAGACGTGGAATCTTCGCTGATATCTCAATTTCTTCACGTCGCGGCAAAGCTACCGGGTTCTGGGATCAAAATCTGGCAACATCACGATCCAGTCTACCCAGCTGTAAATACGTATTTGACTGCTCTTGAGTTAGGGAAGGCAAAGGCAGCGAGGAAGGGAACCGGTCACCCCAGTTCACAAAGCTGGGTCTAGTATAATGAAGTCTGTAACACTTCACTCCTCTACCGCAGTATCTGCTAAGGGACTGTCTCTACCTTTTTTTTTTCACATGTTCATTAAAGTCTGACCAACTGTCATCTTGACATTGAAGGTCGGCTACAGTGGATCTCCAACATCTGATAGATTATTTTTTCCCACCTCTTTATGTTATAAACCAACTTACAGCGCTGCCTTCCTATGGAACGTTTGTTGTCAGCTCTTCCTTCCAGTATGGTTTTTCATTATGATGTTACGTCTATTTTTTTCTTCTTGGATCCTTAGCCGCCAACTGCCAAAGCAGTCAGTGGCTGTCACCCCTGGTGGCGTCTTGTAGGGTAGCAACCAACTCCTTCCACTTTGTTCGGTCGGCGGCCATCCTTCTTGCAGTGCCCCAGCTCTGGTTCATTCTTTGCATCTCGGCCTCCGCAGTTCTCCGCCACATTGTGTTTGGTCGGCTTCTCTTTTGCTTTCCTTCAGGGGTCCATAGCGTAGCTGTTCTTGTGATGGCATCAGGGTCTCTTCTGAGGACGTGGCCAACCCAAATCCAGCGTCTGCCAGCTATGATGGTGTGCATGTCCGCTTGGTTACTCCGAGTAAGCAGTTCTTAATTAGTGATGGTAAAAGATTCGGAGAATTTTCCTTAGGCAGATTGTATGGAAAGAGGACAATTTCGACATTTCCGTCTCTGTTACTCTCCAGCATTCCACACCATAGAGAAGCACAGAAAGTACACAGCTCTCAAATGGTTAACCAACATCTAACGATATTTCTTTTCTTTTTTTGCTAATGTAATTTTTTACATTGTACAATATAATGATCATAAACACCATTGAAAGAGTCTTTTGTTGTACGAGGGTTCAAAAAATGCATGAATTTAATACACAATATACATGGATATGTCATGTAAACATCGGTATTATTCAACATAATCATCATCAACTTGTACGGCTTTATGCCAGCGCGAAACAAGTGCATGTATGCTTAGCCCGTACAAGATTTTGTATTGATCATGTAGCCATTTCTTCGCTGCATGAATCACTCCTTCATCATCTTCAAACCTTGTCCCACGGAGTGCATCTTTAAGTGGACCAAATATATGAAAATCAGAGGGTGCCAAATCGGGACTATAGGGTGGATGGGGTAGTACAGTCCAACCCAATTTGGTGATTGCTTCCTGTGTTGCCAGACTTGTGTGAGGGCGCGCATTGTCGTGAAGGAGAAGCAGGTCTACTGGATTTTTGTGCTGCTGAACTCTGCGAAAACGTTGATTGAGTTTTTTTAATGTCTTAACGTAAGCTTGCGAATTGATTGCCTCTCTTGGCATAACGTCCACAAGAATCACACCTTCAATGTCCCAAAAGACAGTGATCATGACCTTTCCAGCTGAAGGAATTGTCTTGAATTTCTTTCTTCTTGGTGATTGCGGATGATGCCACTCCATTGACTGTCTTTTTATCTCAGGTTCAAAATGATGTGCCCAGGTTTCGTCACCTGTAACGATCTTAGCTAAAAAGTTCTCTCCATCAGCATTGAAACGCTCCAACAATTCAGAAGAAATTGCTTTCCTTTGCAATCGGTGGTCATTTGTGAGACTTCGAGGAATTCATCGTGCGCAAACCTTAGAAAATCCGAGAGTTTTTATAACTGCATTTGCTCTACCAATGCTGACTGACAACTGTAAGGCCAATTGTTGAGTAATGATTCGCCTATCAGTAAGAATAATGCCCTCAGCCCATTTCAACATTTCTGCGTTGGTGGCTGTGGCAGGACGTCCACAGCGCGGCCGATCAAGCAGCTCCGTATCTCCACTTCCTGATTCTTTGATTCTCTGAACCCAGCGACTGACTGTACTCCTGTCGACTGCAAAACTTCCATACACATCACATAGACGCTTGTGAATATTCACAACAGTTTCCTTCTCTGCAACGAGAAATTATATCACAATTCGCTGTTTATAACGCAAGTTGCTAACATGCTCCATTTCAACGGTTTAGGGCAGCCGTATTATTTGGCTGGTTGCGGTGCAATTTGGTGCACACAATTAACAATAGCCACATTTGAAGTGTGCAAAATTTCATGCTTCTATCTTTATTATTAGCTGAGAAAAACGATGTGGTGCATTACTTTCTGAACGCCACCTCGTATATCCGAGTTATTTGATTAAAATCCAAACGTTAAAATTGCATGTTAAAATTGCATGTCCTCACGTCGCTTGGTGCCACTTGTGCAAGGAAATAATTTAAAAAAGCTAACATATTATGACAGCAATGGGAGAACTGGAAATGGTACATATTGTATATGCGAGATTACATATATAAACTTTGCTTCAGGGGCATCCTAGCCCACAAAGACACAATAGCTGTTCAGAGCTGACGTCATATGGCTTTCATACTCGTATTTATATTAAGAATAGCCCCTTCCGTCATAACTGACAATGGGATCACGCCCCTGAGGGGACAGCCCTCAGCTGCTTATTTTCCTTATGTTTCTGTGACGTACGTCTAAGTATGACAAATGAATTTCCCTGACTCGATGGATGATAACAGAATATTGGCCTCTCATAACTTTAGAACCCCTGATCATCTGTTGTAACTTTTACCGGCATGCAGCATTTCCACGAGAACCTTACACGCTGGATCATTAATATGTAGCCTGCTATCTTATGTGAACGTTTGAGATCGCATGGCCTTTGATGGGAGGTTAAATCCCGCCCACAACCATTTCTGAGAACGATTTATAGCAATCTTTTCCTTTACGCCGGCCCAAAAGAGGACGGGCCACAGACTCACTCCTGTTTCTAGAGCAATAAACAGCAGATCATTTTCTTACCTGGCTGTCACCCCGCCTGGTGGGAGTTGCCAAAGCTCTCAGAACAGCGGTACCATCAAAGACAGACAGATCTCAGAATTCTATCGCAGCGGCACACGATCTAAAGAATCAGGGGACTTTCAGCTCACAGAGTTAGCTTCTCGGAAAAATTTTCGCACTCTCATGCTAGAAGCCTGAGACGGAAGAAAATCGGTAGACCGGGGAAAACGAAGGAATCGCAGCGGTTAACACATCGGCGAGGTACCCCGGATTTTGCTCAAGTTCAAGAAAGGTGCGAAAATTTAACACGCCCTATTCAAGTTACATTCGAGAAGTATAAATAGAGAACTCCGAGAAACTGCATTTTATGGTTCGCTCTGACAGAATCCTAGTTGCACTAGCATAGTCGGATTCCTGCTGGATTTCATCTACCTTCGTGACTATTGGAGTGTATTCTTTCTGTGCAGACGGTAATTTATACATTAGCTTCGAGTGATCAGTGGTCGAGTTATTTCAATTGATTTCAATGGATTGTGGTGTAAATTTAACCTTATTAAATAAACCCATTTTCAAAGTTCTAGTGCAAACTAATGTTACAGCTAAAAGTATTTCCTAATACAATTGACGCGTAAATTTATTTTGCAGACGTTAAAGAGAATTATAACTTTAATACAGTTTAGTTCTGTATAGATAGATGTGCTTTTAATTGTTTTAACTCACGGGAAGTTTTCCTGATTTGTTAATTGACGACGCTAATAAGTAAATAGGCTAACTGTAATTTATCGCGTCAGATTATAATATGATTTGTAATGCATTTCTTGTTTTGATTATCTTTCATTCAGAACGATCATTCAACCTGCATCCCAGCAATTATTAATTATATACAGAGTTCTGCCAAACTCAATTCGATAACTCCAGTAACATATGAACTTTTTAAAGCTAAACTTGTGGCGACCTGTAATGGGCCCCGCTCCTCTGAACGTAACTGAGAATAAAGCCATTCAAGAAACACTTTAAAAATACTAGTTCATATAGAGTCCTTAAAGAAAAACTGGAAGCAGAACATATTTTATTCACTGCCCCTATTTGTGAAGAAAAAACATCGATCTACCTGAACACTGTCTGTCGCGTATATTCAGTGGATTTTACCCCCTTCCCTCCCTTCCCCCCCTTCCCCCCCCCCCCCCCCCCCCCCCGAAGAAGAACTTACCTCAGTGTTTTTCTTAACTTGTGACATTACGGAAAAAGGAAGTTATCTCCACCAGCTGTGCCAATTTTAGGAACCACACCATACCTCACGCCTAGCCAAGTGCCTGTGACATTCTTTAGGAACTTTATCTAATAAATAAACAGTACCGTTAAACTTCAACGTCCAGCGATTTCGGGACACTTTGTTAACTTCAACAACTCGCAAATCTGGGGCTGTACACGGAAGAAAATACTTTTACCTAAGCCAAGGTTTAGTGCTGTTTTTTTGTGATGTATTTCCTATGAAGTGCCAGAATTCACCTTTCGGTAAGTCTGCGTGTGTGTTTGTGGGGATGGCCAGCCCTAGTGTGTTTTTTTTTGAATGAAAGGAGATTTATCTTTTCTTTACCCTTTTAATTAGTTCGACCTTGTACTAAGGTGCATTATATTCCTTGTACGGGATCTCTCCTAGCGGGATCGGGTAACTGTGTTCCTTCCCCCTCCCGTAAAATTTGTTGATTTAAAGGGAGACAATTGAGAACCCTAGCTTTTCCTCTACACCCCCCCCCCCCTTTTTTCTGTAACCCCTTGCCTCAGAGTAATAAATTTACCAGTGGGTTAAATTGCCTATCTCTGATCACCCCCCCCCCCCCCTTGTCTTTGGGACCGGGTCTTGTCTGTTAGTAAATATAAACGGGAAACGGTGGATGGGATATTTCTCCTCAAAAAAACCCCTCTTCCCTAGTTATATTTGTATTCTGTAACCTTTGATTTTTGACTGTAAATGTACAATTATGTGTGAGTCCTTTATGATAATAAAGGTATTAATCATTATTTGTGTTGGTTGTCGGTTGGCCTAAAACTCCAAACATTTCCATCTGTGTAGGCTGTATTCATGTACGTTGAGCGACAGAATCACCAAATCGGTGAGTGCGCCTGAGCGACTGGAACTGACAAACAATTGTTTGTGCAGAAGAGAGATAGGAGTAGTCTGTGAGAAAACAGATATTGTCGTAATAAGAGACTGTCCTTGCTCCTTCCCAGCGCTTGTGAATCTACTACCTCATTCTCCCAAATCCTTATTCTCACAGAGCCTTCAATATCACTTTACACTCTAAAGGGACCAATATTCATCAGCACCCTCTCAGATAAAAATTACGACAATATATGGTTAGCTCGTTCGAGATTCTGAACTTAGTTAAAATAGAGTGTGGTTGATTGTCTTTGTGAAGTAGGGTATAATCTTTAAAAGTATTACTTCCCCTAGACCAAGCCGTTCAGTATTTTGGGCCAACCACACAATAATTAAGACAGGTTTGTTTTTCCACAGGAACAGGCAGTTAGTGATAATAAAAGATTGTCACATTTGTATTCTCTGGCAGAGGGAATTGAAAATTTTGGTTATATAATTGCTGGGACTGCGTGATTGTTTTACAATCACTAAAGGTTATGAAGCGTTTGAGTTGAGCTAAGCTAAAGACGGATTGTTCTGATTTTTTAAAAATTAAGTTAACTACGTCTCATCTCAAAAATTGTCTTCAGGGACGGAGTTTGTTGTTAGAGAATTAACATTTTCTGGGAAAAAAAAATTTTTTTTTTCCTTTTAAATTGTTTAATATAAATTTTTCTCTACTGTTAGTAAGAGTAGATTCTTTTCTAGTGTAACTTACCATTTAATTGGCATAGTTGCTTGCGTTACGAGTCTTAAGTGACAATAATAGCGGCGATAAGTTAACACACGAGGTCATTCAGTAAATTTTTTACTTTGTTTTTCTCGTAGCGGCTTTGAGTTTTTCCCCTTCTTGTTCCATCTTACTATTCTCTAGTCTTAGAAGCATCCAGTTCTTTGACAATGGCTGAGAGAATTAGGATAAGATCCATTTTGAGACAGGAAGCGAAAGACTCAGGATTAGACACAGAAGCCGCGAATCTGTTTATCACCCAGGAACTGCAAATATATGACGCGGAGCAACAAAGAGCAGAAGCAGAGAGGAAGGAAGAGAAACAAAGGGCAGAAGCTGAGAGGAAGGAAGAAAAAGAGAGAGAAGAGAGGGCAGAAGCTAGGAAGAAGGAAGCGGACGATCGTCAATTGGAACAGAAGAAAATTGAGGCAGAAATGGAAGCCCGCAGAGAGAGAGAAAGAGAGAAGGAAAGACAACATGAATTAGCGCTCAAGGCTTTAGAGAGTTGGAGTGCCTCTACTTCAAATAATGGAGAGCCGTCTTCGCCCCAGTCTCAAACAATGGATCTCTCCAGCACTCAGTCTGCCCAATTAACTGCGATGTCTTTTGCTTTAGAGTCTTTTCCTAGCCCTAACGAAAAATTGACAGCTACCTAGAAAAATTCGAAAGGCTCGCAAATCTGTATGGGTTAGAGAGTTCCCGCTGGGCACTGAAACTCTCAA
This sequence comes from Oreohelix idahoensis, assembly GCA_024509875.1. NCBI lineage: Eukaryota > Metazoa > Mollusca > Gastropoda > Stylommatophora > Oreohelicidae > Oreohelix > Oreohelix idahoensis. The sequence continues at coordinate 80,056 of JAMPIV010012863.1, read as the reverse complement.
CGTCACTAAAAGCGAATGCTTATGACGTATACACAAAGCTGGGACCGAACCAACATGATTACGACATGCTTAAGAAGGCCTTGCTAGAGCGGTTCGAAATGACCGCCCGAAAATTTCTGCAAATGTTCAGAAACAGCCGAAAAGAGAGCACGGAAACATTCCCACAATTCTCTTCACGTCTCACGGGCTATTTGACAAAGTGCATTGAATTATCTGACCTACCTCTTACATATGAGGGACTACTTGAACTTGTTCTTGTGGAACAGATAAAGGCAACTCTGTCAAACGAAACCCGTAGATTTTTGGCTGAACAGGGCGCAGTCAGGCTTGAGGACATACTCAATAAGGCCGAACGCTATACCAATGCAATGGCCGAACTTCCCAGCACTAAACGTAAACCCACAGATGAGCCATCTCGTAAACAAAATCTAGAGCAGTCATCCTATTCCTCTAATTCCTCTCAGAATTATAACCAACGAGAAAATAATACCCAGAGACCTCCCCAGGAAAAATCGAAATTCTACAAAACCCGATACCCCCCCAACAACAATTCTGATCAACCCACCAAGCCTACGTGGCAGCGCGGCCACCAAGGTCAAGGAAAAGGAAAGACCCCTACACCAGGAACGTCTGATCAGGGCAAACAAACCGGTCCAAACCGCGTTGGATGTTTGCATACAGCCTCGAAAGGTAGAGTCAATGTCAGTGATTCTCAACCTGAGGGGGACCGACCCTCAACTCGAGGAACTGTAATTTTGAATGGTACCTCAACCACTTGTCTCTTTGACACTGGATTAAGTTTTAGTTGTATTGTTGCTAGACACCTAGTCAAACCAGGTCAGGAGACAGAGGAAACCGTCAAACTTAGTGGAGTGTTTAAGAGTGATGCGCCCAGGACGCTGCCTATCGCACTGGTAGAAATACACTCTGACTTTGTCAGAGGAGTTATAAAAAGCGGCCATTATGGATGATCCTATCTACCCAGTTATCCTGGGATGTAGATATGTGTTTATTGGGAGACCAAAGGAGCCGATTGTGGCAGCGGTAACCACAAGAGGGCAAGCCAAGAAGGAGAGGGAGCCTGCGCCAAATTTGTTGCCGAACGAACTGAAGGAGGCGCAACAAAAGGACCCTACTCTGGAGCTCTGCTTTAAAAAACTGCCCATGGCTAAGGACCCCAGACACAACGGAGACATCTTTTCTAAGGATGGCGTATTGTATCGTAGAACGGGCAACCCGGACACGGGGAATAACCAGCTCCTAGTACCGACGCAGTACCGAAGCCAGATCTTAGAGATGGGGCACTCTCTTCCCTTTAGCGGACATATGGGACAAAACGCCACTATTCAGCGAATAAAAACCCACTATTGGTGGCCAGGAATGAACTCTGACATTATCAGGTATGTGAAATCCTGCGCCCAGTGCCAACGGGTAGCACCCAAGCACTTGACACCCCCAGTACCCATGGGGCAAATGCCAATAGTAGGGACTCCATTTGAACGGGTTGCTGTCGACATCATTGGACCCCTGGAAAGGACCAAAAGAAAGCACAGGTTCATCCTGACTTTAGTCGACACTTGCACAATGTGGGCCGAAGCTGTACCGCTAACATGCATAGATTCCAAGCATGTTGCAGAAGCCCTCGTGCAAATCTTTACACGGTTGGGATTCCCTCAACAAGTTTTGACGGACAATGGATCCCAATTCCGTAGCCTGTTAATGGAGGATCTTTAAGATCTTGAGGGCCAAACATATCCACACAAGTCCCTACCATCCGGCCGGAAATGGGCTCGTGGAACGTTTTAATGGCAGCCTCACCACCATGTTACGTAAGCTGGGTCAGGAGAAACCGGAAGACTGGGACCTATATATATCGGCTGCCTTATTCGCCTACCGAGAGGTTCCCCAAGCGTCTACGGGATTCCCGCCTGCTACACTTTTATTTGGCAGACCTATAAAGGGGCCATTAGAAGCCTTACTTCGGTCCCTGACAGACCAAAAGGCTGACGAGACAGTCGTCTCTGCAAGCAAGTATGTATCTGAGCTCAAGGAAAGGCTAAAGCTAGGATGGGATCTAGCTACAACCAACCTTACGAAAGCCCGCGCTAAACACGCTAAAAGATACAACAAAGCTGCAAAAGAGAGAGAGCTCCAACCAGGGGAGAAAGTTTTGTTGCTACTCCCAACCGGAAGCAATAAACTTCGCATCGGATGGCAAGGGCCGTTTACCGTCCTTAAAAAGATCTCACGTACCAATTACAAGATCTCCATCAAAGGAAAGGAGAAGGTCTTCCACATAAATCTGCTAAAGAAATATTTGGAAAGACCGGTGCCATCCTCCGAGCATCTCCTGGCTGTCGCCATAGCAACGGAAGACGAGGAAGATGATGATGGTTGCATGGAGTATCCACTGCAACCCACAGAATCCTTTAAAGATGTCAAGTTCGGCGACAATCTCTCACCAGAACAACAAACAGAAACCAGGGCTCTACTAAAACAGTACAGTGCAGTCTTAACGGATGTACCTGGTCGAACAAATCTCATTGAATTTGATATGAAATTAACAAACGAGACCCCTGTTCAAACCAGAGTTTACCCCATCCCGTACGCTAAAGCGGATGCACTTCGCGGAGAAATAGACAAGCTGCGTCAGGCAGGAATTATCAGTGAGTCTACATCTCCTTACAGCTCGAGTGTAGTGCTGTTGCAGAAGCCCAATAAGGAAGTTCGGCTGTGCATTGATTACAGGTTGCTAAACGCTGTAACGGAATTCCAGCCCGAACCTCTCCAAACTGTTTCTGAGTTGTTCACCAAGCTCAGCAAAGCAAAGATCTTCTCCAAGATTGACCTCAGTAAAGGTTATTATCAAATACCAGTCAAGGAGGAAATTAAACCTTTGTTAGCTTTCAGCACTAGCGAAGGACATTACACATTTAATGTGATGCCGTTCGGTTTGCATAACGCACCAGGAGTGTTCACCAGGATGATGAGGAAGCTTCTAGAGCCTTTGCAAAGTCCCCATATCCATAATTTCATGGATGACATATTAATTGCATCGGAAACCTATGAAGAACATATTGCTACGGTTGCTATGCTCCTCAGGAGACTACAGGAAACGGGTCTCACAGCCAGACCTAGCAAATGTCTCATCGGGTTTGAACAGTTAGACTTCCTGGGGCATACTATTTCTCACGGATGCAGTTGGCCTATTAAGAAGAACGTGGAGAAAAATTGTGGCAGCAAAAAGACCCCGAACGAAGAAAGACGTACGTTCCTTCATATCGCTATGTGCATACTATCAGAAGTACATCCAGAACTTCAACGGACTGACGGCACCTCTGACTGACCTCACAAAGAAAGGTTGTCCTGATAAGGTCATATGGGATCAAAAGTGCGAACACGCGTATAGCACTTTGAAAGGACAGTTGTCGGCATACCCCATCCTAAGGTTACCTGACCTTAAGAAACCTTTCATACTGAGAGTTGATGCGTCAGGTCAGGGCATCGGGTCAACATTGCTGCAAGCCGATGACAGTGACCTGAACATGCTATTTCCAGTTGCCTATGGCAGTCGGAAACTGAATAAAGCGGAACGCAACTACAGTGTCGTTGAAAGAGAATGTCTCGCTCTGATTCATGGCATCAGACGCCATCATGAGTTTCTGTATGGTACTTCTTTCACGGTGCAAACAGACCATGCTCCACTAGCTTTCCTGGGGGCCAAGAAGGAATTCAACGCAAGGATAATGCGTTGGGCCTTGCTATTGAGTGTTTATTCCTTCAAAGTGGAATATATTCCAGGAAAACAGAATGTCGGAGCTGACTTCTTGAGTAGAAACTGGACCACGGAGGAAGAGGAGAAAATCGACGATGCCAATCATCCTAAAGCTACCGATCAGGGCAGCTTCATTGTCATAAATGAAACATGAAAACGAGTTTCCATGTCTCAAAAGTGGGGACGATTGTGACGTACGTCTAAGTATGACAAATGAATTTCCCTGACTCGATGGATGATAACAGAATATTGGCCTCTCATAACTTTAGAACCCCTGATCATCTGTTGTAACTTTTACCGGCATGCAGCATTTCCACGAGAACCTTACACGCTGGATCATTAATATGTAGCCTGCTATCTTATGTGAACGTTTGAGATCGCATGGCCTTTGATGGGAGGTTAAATCCCGCCCACAACCATTTCTGAGAACGATTTATAGCAATCTTTTCCTTAACGCCGGCCCAAAAGAGGACGGGCCACAGACTCACTCCTGTTTCTAGAGCAATAAACAGCAGATCATTTTCTTACCTGGCTGTCACCCCGCCTGGTGGGAGTTGCCAAAGCTCTCAGAACAGCGGTACCATCAAAGACAGACAGATCTCAGAATTCTATCGCAGCGGCACACGGTCTTCAGAATCAGGCGACGTTCATATCACAGAGTTAGCTTCTCGGAAAAATTTTCGCACTCTCATGCTAGAAGCCTGAGACGGAAGAAAATCGGTAGACCGGGGAAAAATGAAGGAATTGCAGCGGTTAACACATCGGCGAGGTACCCCGGATTTTGCTCAAGTTCAAGAAAGGTGCGAAAATTTAACACGCCCTATTCAAGTTACATTCGAGAAGTATAAATAGAGAACTCCGAGAAACTGCATTTTATCGTTCGCTCTGACAGAATCCTAGTTGCACTAGCATAGTCGGATTCCTGCTGGATTTCATCTACCTTCGTGACTATTGGAGTGTATTCTTTCTGTGCAGACGGTAATTTATACATTAGCTTCGAGTGATCAGTGGTCGAGTTATTTCAATTGATTTCAATGGATTGTGGTGTAAATTTAACCTTATTAAATAAACCCATTTTCAAAGTTCTAGTGCAAACTAATGTTACAGCTAAAAGTATTTCCTAATACAATTGACGCGTAAATTTATTTTGCAGACGTTAAAGAGAATTATAACTTTAATACAGTTTAGTTCTGTATAGATAGATGTGCTTTTAATTGTTTTAACTCACGGGAAGTTTTCCTGATTTGTTAATTGACGACGCTAATAAGTAAATAGGCTAACTGTAATTTATCGCGTCAGATTATAATATGATTTGTAATGCATTTCTTGTTTTGATTATCTTTCATTCAGAACGATCATTCAACCTGCATCCCAGCAATTATTAATTATATACAGAGTTCTGCCAAACTCAATTCGATAACTCCAGTAACATATGAACTTTTTAAAAGCTAAACTTGTGGCGACCTGTAATGGGCCCCGCTCCTCTGAACGTAACTGAGAATAAAGCCATTCAAGAAACACTTTAAAAATACTAGTTCATATAGAGTCCTTAAAGAAAACTGGAAGCAGAACATATTTTATTCACTGCCCCTATTTGTGAAGAAAAAGCATCGATCTACCTGAACACTGTCTGTCACGTATATTCAGTGGATTTTACCCCCCCCCCCCCGCCCCCGCACGCCCCCCCCCCCCCCGCGCCCCCCCCCCCACCACCCCCCCCCCGAAGAAGAACTTACCTCAGTGTTTTTCTTAACTTGTGACATTACGGAAAAAGGAAGTTATCTCCACCAGCTGTGCCAATTTTAGGAACCACACCATACCTCACGCCTAGCCAAGTGCCTGTGACATTCTTTAGGAACTTTATCTAATAAATAAACAGTACCGTTAAACTTCAACGTCCAGCGATTTCGGGACACTTTGTTAACTTCAACAACTCGCAAATCTGGGGCTGTACACGGAAGAAAATACTTTTACCTAAGCCAAGGTTTAGTGCTGTTTTTTTATGTATTTCCTATGAAGTGCCAGAATTCACCTTTCGGTAAGTCTGCGTGTGTGTTTGTGGGGATGGCCAGCCCTAGTGTGTTTTTTTGAATGAAAGGAGATTTATCTTTTCTTTACCCTTTTAATTAGTTCGACCTTGTACTAAGGTGCATTATATTCCTTGTACGGGATCTCTCCTAGCGGGATCGGGTAACTGTGTTCCTTCCCCCTCCCGTAAAATTTGTTGATTTAAAGGGAGACAATTGAGAACCCTAGCTTTTCCTCTACACCCCCCCCCTTTTCTGTAACCCCTTGCCTCAGAGTAATAAATTTACCAGTGGGTTAAATTGCCTATCTCTGATCACCCCCCCCCCCCCCCCTTTTTTTTGGGACCGGGTCTTGTCTGTTAGTAAATATAAACGGGAAACGGTGGATGGGATATTTCTCCTCAAAAAAAAACCCCTCTTCCCTAGTTATATTTGTATTCTGTAACCTTTGATTTTTGACTGTAAATGTACAATTATGTGTGAGTCCTTTATGATAATAAAGGTATTAATCATTATTTGTGTTGGTTGTCGGTTGGCCTAAAACTCCAAACATTTCCATCTGTGTAGGCTGTATTCATGTACGTTGAGCGACAGAATCACCAAATCGGTGAGTGCGCCTGAGCGACTGGAACTGACAAACAATTGTTTGTGCAGAAGAGAGATAGGAGTAGTCTGTGAGAAAACAGATATTGTCGTAATAAGAGACTGTCCTTGCTCCTTCCCAGCGCTTGTGAATCTACTACCTCATTCTCCCAAATCCTTATTCTCACAGAGCCTTCAATATCACTTTACACTCTAAAGGGACCAATATTCATCAGCACCCTCTCAGATAAAAAATTACGACAGTTTCTTTCGACGTTTTCTCCTCTCTTCTGCTTGCCGTGAGAGCTCATTTTCGCTCAACTTGAGGTGGCGCCGTAGAAAGCTTCGCCACTTGGTATGATGGACAGCTTCATCCTCCCAGCTTGCTGGATTTATATCCAGTGCCCTCACGTCTCTCTTGCACATATCTTTGAACCTCAGCTGCGGTCGCCCAACTGTTTTTTGCCATCTGCCACTTTTATATTTAATTATGAAACTATTTAAGTCGGTAGGTAAAAGTAAAGATAGTCACAGAACAGATACTAACGTATGTAACTGTATTGCCTCCCCTGCTTTGCAGTAGTGGTCCAACAGTGGCCAAAACTCAAGAGTATCTAATATGGGCTTCAAAGGTGTCTTCTTTCGCACAAGATTAATCTTGGCAGAGATGTAGATAGAAGGGTAAAGACACTTCTATCACAAAGGGAGTCTTCACAAGATATTCAGATAAGCGAAAACAATGCTGCATTGGCTAAGCACGTTAATTCTAGAATATGCCGACCACTTTTGTGAAGAATTAAGCAATGGTTACTTTTAGCTCGTTAAGCCCCCACCTCTGATTAACTCAGTAGCATTCTTATTATTCTGGTATAGCTCTGTTTAGAGTGTGTGTAATAATTTGACTGAGACAAACATGCAGCACCTTTTAAATGATTAAATCGAAGTTAAATTGGTAACATTACAAATAACAAAATTTAATAATCACTTAAGTTTTAACTGTTTGAAAATAATTGCATAGTGTAGATGAAATGTTTTCATCATTGATGGATAATAGAGACGATGAAAAAAAGTTCACTTTGGCAGCTTATATATGGAACTTAGCTGCCAATGGCGGTTCTGCTCCTTCTGATGGGTTGGTTCTTTTTACACTGCTTGCTCCCGCTCGTCGCTGGTCAAGGTTGTCGAGAGTAGCTCGTTTCCCAGAAATGTCAAAGAGAGTCTACAAAGTTGGTCCTTCGTCTTAAAGCGTAGGCCTCTTGTTCCAGGGATAGTACTTTCTGCTGGTACCACCAATAACTATGATAAAGAATTGAAACGAAACGCTCTTCTGAGTATTGCGTTTCCCGACACATACTTATGTGTCCCCTTTCTTCTATTATACAATCCCATTTATCTCAGAATTTACCCTCGATGAGAATGAAATTTAATCCCTCGGGATAAAACTTTGTTTATATTAAAATTGAATAGCTTTAGCTTCACATTACTTTTAAATGAAAAGGTTAATAGCTCAGACAGAATATGTTTACATTTACATTTCCACTGATTGAAAAGTGTTTACAATATAAATTGAATATGTTTTCATTTATCATTACACTGATTTGAAACTGTAAGTATTATACTTAGAATGTTCATCATTTCTTCGTCTTTTCCTCCCTGCTCCATATGGAACCTGGGACTCTTTATGCTTTTAGTTCTCTTTACGAAACTAGCCATGAAGCAATCACCAGCCCGTGCGGTGGTGGTTCATGCATCATCATTCAATACGCTGAGGTTGCCAGCCTCAATTGACTAGGACATCCACTAGCGATTTTCACAAATTAAAATTCACATGGCAATATATATGTATATATGTTACTTCGCATGTTAGTAATATAAAATGTAAAATCACAACTTACGCCAATCCTGGCTCGCATACATTTTGCTGAGATGAATAAAAGAGACTTGAATCGGCCTCTTACACGCGTCTGGGGTGTCGTTAATTTAATAAGTTCCCTCTCTTACTTTGTGTGTTTCCTTCAGTTTCCTCAGGCAGCTGCTTTCCTTATTAAAATGATAGAGATTTCCTGGGCTGTTTTTGTAATTCCTGATAAATACTCAAATAAAAGGTGTCCGGTCTGAAAAAATTGATTCTGAATTCTAGGCTTCACTCTGGCAAGGTCTGGTGTCTTTGGCAAGCGTGAATCTCACAGTGAAAAAACCACTGAAATGTGTCAGATTATATTAACTGTCTTACCCCACTCTGTTTGTTATGAAGCTCAGATGATCAGCCAATCTGATTTGAATATTTTGCATGATTCATCAAGTGCAAAATTTCAAACATTACTTTTCTGAAAATGGACTGTAAACATCCGATTGCCCCGTGTGCCACTCACAAACAGGTCGGTAACCTCATACGACAATGTGTGTAAGACGTAACAACTTATTACTTTCGCTAAAGTAATGTCTTATCTGTGTCTTGAGCACACACAAAATCTGTCTCTTAACAACCTTGGCGGAGACGCACCAGTGCCTTATCAGTAATTAAGCAGATTGCGCGGGGCGGTGTACGTGTTAATCTGTGTACTGATATCGGCCGCGCCTGCGATTAACCAACTTGGTTGTCGATAATGTTCTCTCAGCCGCTCCTGCACATGTTTAGTATTATCATCCACAAAGAGTGTCAGATAAACAGAAAAGACCCAATATACTGAAAGTAGCGAAAGAATGTAGATACGAAATATCTGCTACTTAGCAGAGAAAGAAAGAAAGTGCAACAATTGAAAGCACTCAATAAAATCCGTACCACAAATGTACCGATTCCTGCCGTAGTGAAACAGAGATTAGGAAGAAGAAGGGGTCGCCCCAGTCCATTCTGTACAACGTAGGGGAGTGAAGAGGGAGAGAATTTACTGTACTACGTCTCAGCTTTATGAATTTGTTTAAACAAGTCCTTTCCTCGCAGCCTTTGTCTTCCTGAATTCAAGTCAGATACCCGTTAACAGCTGGGTTAGACTGAAGCGTGATGCTTCCATGATTCGATCCATGTCTGTTTGCCTCGAGAAGCAGGCGTTTTAACTGCTTGTCGTAATTTTTATCTGAGAGGGTGCTGATGAATATTGGTCCCTTTAGAGTGTAAAGTGATATTGAAGGCTCTGTGAGAATAAGGATTTAGGAGAATGAGGTAGTAGATTCACAGGCGCTGGGAAGAGCGAGGACAGTCTCTTATTACGACAATATCTGTTTCTCACAGACTATTCCTATCTCTCTTCTGAACAAACAATTGTTTGTCAGTTCCAGTCGCTCAGACGCACTCACCGATTTGGTGATTCTGTCGCTCAACGTACATGAATACAGCCTACACAGATGGAAATGTTTGGAGTTTTAGGCCAACCGACAACCAACACAAATAAAGATTAATACCTTTATTATCATAAAGGAGTCACAAATAATTGTACATTTACAGTCAAAAATCAAAGGTTACAGAATACAAATATAACAAGGGAAGAGGGGTTTTTGAGGAGAAATATCCCATCCACCGTTTCCCGTTTATATTTACTAACAGACAAGACCCGGTCCCAAAGACAAGAAAAAGGGGGGGGGGAGGTGATCAGAGATAGTCAATTTAACCCACTGGTAAATTTATTACTCTGAGGTAAGGGGTTACAGAAAGGGGGGGGGGGGTGTGTAGAGGAAAAGCTAGGGTTCTCAATTGTCTCCCTTTAAATCAACAAATTTTACGGGAGGGGGAAGGAACACAGTTACCCGATCCCGCTAGGAGAGATCCCGTACAAGGAATATAATGCACCTTAGTACAAGGTCGAACTAATTAAAAGGGTAAAGAAAAGATAAATCTCCTTTCATTCAAAAAAAACACACTAGGGCTGGCCATCCCCACAAACACACACGCAGACTTACCGAAAGGTGAATTCTGGCACTTCATAGGAAATACATCACAAAAAACAGCACTAAACCTTGGCTTAGGTAAAAGTATTTTCTTCCGTGTACAGCCCCAGATTAGCGGGTTGTTGAAGTTAACAAAGTGTCCCGAAATCGCTGGACGTTGAAGTTTAACGGTACTGTTTGTTTATTAGATAAAGTTCCTAAAGAAAGGCACAGGCACTTGGCTAGGCGTGAGGTATGGTGTGGTTCCTAAAATTGGCACAGCTGGTGGAGATAACTTCCTTTTTCCGTAATGTCACAAGTTAAGAAAAACACTGAGGTAAGTTCTTCTTCGGGGGGGAGGGGGGGGGGGGGGGGGGGGGAGTAAAATCCACTGAATATACTTGACAAACAGCGTTCAGGTAGATCTATGTTTTTTCTTCACAAATAGGGCAGTGTATAAAATATGTTCTGCTTCCAGTTTTTCTTTAAGGACTCTATATGAACTAGTATTTTCGAAGTGTTTTCTTGTGTGGCTTTATTCTCAGTTAAATTCAGAGGAGCGGGGCCCATTACAGGTCGCCACAAGTTTAGCTTTAAAAAAAGTTCATATGTAACTGGATTGAGTTGGCGTATATAGTTAATAATTGCGGGGATGCAGGTTGAATGATCGTTCGTCTGCACAGAAAGAATACACTCCAATAGTCACGAAGGTAGATGAAATCCAGCAGTAATCCGACTATGCTAGTGCAACTAGGCCGTTGTGTTAACCGCTGCGATTCCTTCGTTTTCCCCGGTCTACCGATTTTCTTCCGTCTCAGGCTTGCTCGCATGAGGGTGCGAAAAGTTTCTCGAGAAGCTAACTCCGTGAGCTGAAAGTTCCCTGATTCTTTAGATCGTGTACCGCTGCGTTTGAGTTCTGAGATCTGTCTGTCTTTGATGGTGCCACTGTTCTGAGAGCTTTGGCAACTCCCACCAGGCGGGGTGACAGCCAGGTAAGAAAATGATCTGCTGTTTATTGCTCTAGAAACAGGAGTGAGTCTGTGGCCCGTCCTCTTTTGGGCCGGCGTTAAGGAAAAGATTGCTATACATCGTTCTCAGAAATGGTTGTGGGCGTGATTTTAATCTCCCATCAAAGGCCATGCGATCTCAAACGTTCACATAAGATAGCAGGCTACATATTAATGATCCAGCGTGTAAGGTTCTCGTGGAAATGCTGCATGCGGGTTACAGTTACAACAGATGATCAGGGGTTCTTAAGTTATGAGAGGCCAATATTCTGTTATCATCCATCGAGTCAGGGAAATTCATTTGTCATACTTAGACGTACGTCACAATCGTCCCCACTTTTGAGACATGGAAACTCGTTTATGACAATGAAGCTGTCCTGATCGGTAGCTTTAGGATGATTGGCATCGTCGATTTTCTCCTCTTCCTCCGTGGTCCAGTTTCTACTCAAGAAGTCAGCTCCGACATTCTGTTTTCCTGGAATATATTCCACTTTGAAGGAATAAACACTCAATAGCAAGGCCCAACGCATTATCCTTGCGTTGAATTCCTTCTTGGCCCCCAGGAAAGCTAGTGGAGCATGGTCTGTTTGCACCGTGAAAGAAGTACCATACAGAAACTCATGATGGCGTCTGATGCCATGAATCAGAGCGAGACATTCTCTTTCAACGACACTGTAGTTGCATTCCGCTTTATTCAGTTTCCGACTGCCATAAGCTACCCTAGCATGTTCGGGTCACTGTCCTCGGCTTGCAGCAATGTTGACCCGATGCCCTGACCTGACGCATCAACTCTCAGTATGAAAGGTTTCTTAAGGTCAGGTAACCTTAGGATGGGGTATGCCGACAACTGTCCTTTCAAAGTGCTGTATGCATGTTCGCACTTTTGATTCCACATGACCTTATCAGGACAACCTTTCTTGGTGAGGTCAGTCAGAGGTGCTGTCAGTCCGTTGAAGTTCTGGATGTATTTCTGATAGTAAGCGCATAGTGATAAGAATGACCTGATGTCTTTCTTTGTTCGGGGTCTTTTTGCTGCCACTATTTTCTCCACGTTCTTCTTAATAGGCCAACTACAGCCGTGAGAAATAGTGTGCCCCAGGAAGTCCAGCTTTTCAAATGCGATGAGACATTTGCTAGGTCTGGCTGTGAGACCAGTTTCCTGTAGTCTCCTAAGGAGCATAGCGACTGTAGCAATATGTTCTTCGTAGGATTCCGATGCAATTAAGATGTCGTCCATGAAATTATGGATGTGGGGACTTTGCAAGGGTTCTAAAAGCTTTCTCATCATCCTGGTAAACACTCCTGGTGCGTTATGCAGTCCGAACGGCATCACATTAAATGTGTAATGTTCTTCACTAGTGCTGAAAGCTAGCAAAGGTTTAACTTCCTCCTTGACTGGTATTTGATAATAACCTTTACTGAGGTCAATCTTGGAGAAAATTGTTGCTTGCTGAGCTTGGTGAACAACTCAGAAGCAGTTTGGAGCGGTTCAAGCTGGAATTCCGTTACAGCGTTTAGCAACCGGTAATCAATACACAGCCGAACTTCCTTATTGGGCTTCTGCAACAGCACTACACTCGAACTGTAAGGAGATGTAGACTCGCTGATAATTCCTGCCTGACGCAGCTTGTCTATTTCTCCGCGAAGTGCATCAGCTTTGTGTTACGTGCAGTCTTTGATATCTTACAATATAATACATTTGTATGCTTGTTATGTTCGCAAATATTTTGTAAACAAAATAGATACTTTTTAGTGCTTAAGGAAAAGTCATTATTGAGTTACTTCCCTTGAAAGGAGTGTCGTCACTTTCGATCGAACTCCGCGGATGAATCCAGTTTTACTGCGATTTATTCTTTGTTTGGGTAGAAATAGGTTGTTCTTGCTTCAGTGTATCTATGGCCTGAATTTATGTGTATTGTTTGTCTGGGTAGGACGAGTCTGTCTTATATCTGAATATCTTTGCATGTCTAAGTCGAACTATATGGTCTTTTGTCTCTAGAAAGGTCAAAGGGCTGTTCGGCGGATGTGTCGCTAGAGAGGTGTGATTTGGCTTTGCGCTGATGGGGCTGTGATTTTTGTGTGTCGGCTTGTCGCCGGAAAAAGTGATCTCAGTATTTATGGGGAAAGTGATAGTCGTCTAGACCTATCGTGTATGCTTTACCCCAGTGTTTATTCTTATTGCCAAGGAATGGCAGAATCATATTTCTGATACCAAGGTAACAAAAGATACTTCTTATGAACTCTTGCTAAGCCACCGTTTCTCGATAGACACGATTTGTACGTCTGAGGAAATATTTAACTAGATGAAAACGACATTCATTCCTAGCAGCACTATATCTTGTATGATGAAGTCAATTGTATCATGATAGAATCTACAGAGCAATGAGTACATTTAATGAATGACTAACTTTAATACAGATTCATTATCTGTATCCAAACGTGAGTGACAGCTCACGAGAGAAGCCATCTTGTATCCAAATATTTTGTGACTTTCAAGAAGAGAAAGGGATGCCCCGTATTATCGCTTGATGAGTCCAGAGATCACTGCTACACATGAGAACCCATTACCAGCGGTTCAATATGATTATATGAAAAATATGTGCTGAACATTATTCTAAGGAATCTTCGCTAGACGAGGTTAGGTCTAGAAGCCATCTTGAATGTTGTTTATAATCTGACGTGCTTTGTCAGTAAACTCAGATGATATATACATATGGGCAATACTGAGTGCTTGTCTACTGACAGTCCATTATGCTATTATTCTACATGAGTGCCCATGTATCATTGCAAGACCATTTATCCACTGTACCATGATGTATTATGCCAACCTGTGATTTGTCACTATCTGTGCTGTCGAGTGTGTACGTCCAATTAAACTGTAGCAAAGGTACACAGTCGTTGGTGTCGATGACTTCCAGCCATACATGAGTGTGAGAAAAAGACCATTTGTCAACACCACGAACTCTTATCATTCGCATATTATACTCACAATCTATGTCTACACACCACTGCGTAGGTCGAGTTGACATTCCATACTCAAACCACAAGCAACACAACAACACAGCATTTAGCTCTGGTGATGTTCTAGTGGGCTTATATTTATCAACTGATGATGATGAGCAAAAGAGAGTTATCAACTAGAGAGAGACTTATCACTTTGGCGTACGGAATGGGGTATACTCTGGTTCGAACAGGGGTCTCGTTTGTTAATTTCATGTCAAATTCGATGAGATTTGTTCGACCAGGTACATCCGTTAAGACTGCACTGTACTGCTGTAGTAGCGCCCTGGTTTCTGTTTGTTGTTCTGGTGAGAGATTGTCGCCGAACTTGACATCTTTAAAGGATTCTGTGGGTTGCAGTGGATACTCCGTGCAACCATCATCATCTTCCTCGTCTTCCGTTGCTATGGCGACAGCCAGGAGATGCTCGGAGGATGGCACTGGTCTTTCCAGATATTTCTTGAGCAGATTTATATGGAAGACCTTCTCCTTTCCTTTAATGGAGATCTTGTAATTAGTACGTGAGATATTTTTAAGGACGGTAAACGGCCCTTGCCATCCGATGCGAAGTTTATTGCTTCCGGTTGGGAGTAGCAACAAAACTTTCTCCCCTGGTTGGAGCTCTCTCTCTTTTGCAGCTTTGTTGTATCTTTTAGCATGTTTAGCGCGGGCTTTCGTAAGGTTGGTTGTAGCTAGATCCCATCCTAGCTTTAGCCTTTCCTTGAGCTCAGATACATACTTGCTTGCAGAGACGACTGTCTCGTCAGCCTTTTGGTCTGTCAGGGACCGAAGTAAGGCTTCTAATGGCCCCTTTTTAGGTCTGCCAAATAAAAGTGTAGCAGGCGGGAATCCCGTAGACGCTTGGGGAACCTCTTGGTAGGCGAATAAGGCAGCCGATATGTATAGGTCCCAGTCTTCCGGTTTCTCCTGACCCAGTTTACGTAACATGGTGGTGAGGCTGCCATTAAAACGTTCCACGAGCCCATTTCCGGCCGGATGGTAGGGACTTGTGTGGATATGTTTGGCCCTCAAGATCTTAAAGATCTCCTCCATTAACAGGCTACGGAATTGGGATCCATTGTCCGTCAAAACTTGTTGAGGGAATCCCAACCGTGTAAAGATTTGCACGAGGGCTTCTGCAACATGCTTGGAATCTATGCATGTTAGCGGTACAGCTCGGCCCACATTGTGCAAGTGTCGACTAAAGTAAGGATGAACCTGTGCTTTCTTTTGGTCCTTTCCAGGGGTCCAATGATGTCGACAGCAACCCGTTCAAATGGAGTCCCTACTATTGGCATTTGCCCCATGGGTACTGGGGGTGTCAAGTGCTTGGGTGCTACCCGTTGGCACTGGGCGCAGGATTTCACATACCTGATAATGTCAGAGTTCATTCCTGGCCACCAATAGTGGGTTTTTATTCGCTGAATAGTGGCGTTTTGTCCCATATGTCCGCTAAAGGGAAGAGAGTGCCCCATCTCTAAGATCTGGCTTCGGTACTGCGTCGGTACTAGGAGCTGGTTATTCCCCGTGTCCGGGTTGCCCGTTCTACGATACAATACGCCATCCTTAGAAAAGATGTCTCCGTTGTGTCTGGGGTCCTTAGCCATGGGCAGTTTTTTAAAGCAGAGCTCTAGAGTAGGGTCCTTTTGTTGCGCCTCCTTCAGTTCGTTCGGCAACAAATTTGGCGCAGGCTCCCTCTCCTTCTTGGCTTGCCCTCTTGTGGTTACCGCTGCCACAATCGGCTCCTTTGGTCTCCCAATAAACACATATCTACATCCCAGGATAACTGGGTAGATAGGATCATCCATAATGGCCGCTTTTATAACTCCTCTGACAAAGTCAGAGTGTATTTCTACCAGTGCGATAGGAAGCGTCCTGGGTGCATCACTCCTGAAAACTCCACTAAGTTTGACGGTTTCCTCTGTCTCCTGACCTGGTTTGACTAGGTGTCTAGCAACAATACAACTAAAGCTTAGTCCAGTGTCAAAGAGACAAGTAGTTGAGGTACCATTCAAAATTACAGTTCATCGAGTTGAGGGTCGGTCCCCCTCAGGTTGAGAATCACTGACATTGACTCTACCTCTCGAGGCTGTATGCAAACATCCAACGCGGTTTGGACCGGTTTGTTTGCCCTGATCAGACGTTCCTGGTGTAGGGGTCTTCCCTTTTCCTTGACCTTGGTGGCCGCGCTGCCACGTAGGCTTGGTGGGTTGATCAGAATTGTTGTTGGGGGGGGGGGGGGGGATCGGGTTTTGTAGAATTTCGATTTTTCCTGGGGAGGTCTCTGGGTATTATTTTCTCGTTGGTTATAATTCTGAGAGGAATTAGAGGAATAGGATGACTGCTCTAGATTTTGTTTACGAGATGGCTCATCTGTGGGTTTACGTTTAGTGCTGGGAAGTTCGGCCATTGCATTGGTATAGCGTTCGGCCTTATTGAGTATGTCCTCAAGCCTGACTGCGCCCTGTTCAGCCAAAAATCTACGGGTTTCGTTTGACAAAGTTGCCTTTATCTGTTCCACAAGAACAAGTTCAAGTAGTCCCTCATATGTAAGAGGTAGGTCAGATAATTCAATGCACTTTGTCAAATAGCCCGTGAGACGTGAAGAGAATTGTGGGAATGTTTCCGTGCTCTCTTTTCGGCTGTTTCTGAACATTTGCAGAAATTTTCGGGCGGTCATTTCGAACCGCTCTAGCAAGGCCTTCTTAAGCATGTCGTAATCATGTTGGTTCGGTCCCAGCTTTGTGTATACGTCATAAGCATTCGCTTTTAGTGACGTTGAGAGTTTAAGTGCCCAGCGGGAACTCTCTAACCCATACAGATTTGCGAGCCTTTCGAATTTTTCTAGGTAGCTGTCAATTTTTTCGTTAGGGCTAGGAAAAGACTCTAAAGCAAAAGACATCGCAGTTAATTGGGCAGACTGAGTGCTGGAGAGATCCATTGTTTGAGATTGGGGCGAAGACGGCTCTCCATTATTTGAAGTAGAGGCACTCCGAATCTCTAAAGCCTTGAGCGCTAATTCATGCTGTCTTTCCTTGTCTCTCTCTTCGCGTTGTCTCTCCTTCTCTCTTTCCCTGCGGGCGTCCATCTCTGCCTCAATTTTCTTCTGCTCCAATTGACGATCGTCCGCTTCTTTCTTCCTAGCTTCTGCCCTCTCTTCCTCCGCGTCATACCTTTGCAGTTCCTGGTTGATAAACAGATTCGCAGCTTCTGTGTCTAGTCCTGAGTCCTTGGCCTCTTGCCTCAAAAGGGATCTTATCCTAATTCTCTCTGCCATTGTCAAAGAACTGGATGCTTCTAAGACTAGAGAATAGTAAGATGGAACAAGAAGGGGAAAAAACTCAAAGCCGCTACGAGAAAAACCAAAGTAAAAAAAAAATTTACTTAATGACCTCGTGTGTTAACTTATCGCCGCTATTATTGTCACTTAAGACTCGTAACGCAAGCAACTATGCCAATTAAATTGGTAAGTTACACTAGAAAAGAATCTACTCTTACTAACAGTAGAGAAAGATTTATATTAAAACAATTTAAAAGGAAACAAAAAAATTTTCCCAGAAAATGTTAATTCTCTAACAACAAACTCCGTCCCTGAAGACAATTTTGAGATGAGACGTAGTTAACTTAATTTTAAAAAATCAGAACAATCCGTCTTTAGCTTAGCTCAACTCAACGCTTCATAACCTTTAGTGATTGTAAAACAATCACGCAGTCCCAGCAATTATATAACCAAAAATTTTTATAATTCCCTCTGCCAGAGAATACAAAGGTGACAAATCTTTTATTATCACTAACTGCCTGTTCCTGTGGAAAAACAAACCTGTCTTAATTATTGTGTGGTTGGCCCAAATACTGAACGGCTTGGTCTAGGGGAAGTAATACTTTTAAAGATTATACCCTACTTCACAAAGACAATCAACCACACTCTATTTTAACTAGGTTCAGAATCCCGGACGAGCCCCCATATATTGTCGTAATTTTTATCTGAGAGGGTGCTGATGAATATTGGTCCCTTTAGAGTGTAAAGTGATATTGAAGGCTCTGTGAGAATAAGGATTTAGGAGAATGAGGTAGTAGATTCACAGGCGCTGGGAAGAGCGAGGACAGTCTCTTATTACGACAATATCTGTTTCTCACAGACTATTCCTATCTCTCTTCTGAACAAACAATTGTTTGTCAGTTCCAGTCGCTCAGACGCACTCACCGATTTGGTGATTCTGTCGCTCAACGTACATGAATACAGCCTACACAGATGGAAATGTTTGGAGTTTTAGGCCAACCGACAACCAACACAAATAAATAACACATAAGGAAGGGAAACCCGAGGCCTGTAAACAGTAAATTAATATTAGACAAACATAAAGGTATGTTTTCAGGCACTCGTAAGAAATAAAGAAGTAGAACACTTGGACAACAGAAAAACAACAGACGTGAGTGGCTTACCCAGGGTTCGAACCCCGTACCTTCCGTACGACAACTCCGCCTAGCTATCAAGCGAATCACACTGACCCCACGGCCAGCTAGGCATCCCCAAAAAAAGATGCTTTGCTGGCTATTTATCAGTACGAAACACACAAGATAACACCGGAAGTATACAGTGGGCAACTCAGCCCTTAAATGACGCAATCACTTCTGTTGTTCTCCTATTAACAGTATGTGTCAGTCCAAACAAGACAAAGACCTTGATACTGGGTCCAGTAAATAGTAGAAGACTTAGGACAAATAAAGATTAATACCTTTATTATCATAAAGGAGTCACAAATAATTGTACATTTACAGTCAAAAATCAAAGGTTACAGAATACAAATATAACAAGGGAAGAGGGGTTTTTGAGGAGAAATATCCCATCCACCGTTTCCCGTTTATATTTACTAACAGACAAGACCCGGTCCCAAAGACAAGAAAAAGGGGGGGGGGGAGGTGATCAGAGATAGTCAATTTAACCCACTGGTAAATTTATTACTCTGAGGTAAGGGGTTACAGTAAAAGGGGGGGGGGGGTGTAGAGGAAAAGCTAGGGTTCTCAATTGTCTCCCTTTAAATCAACAAATTTTACGGGAGGGGAAATGAACACAGTTACCCAATCCCGCTAGGAGAGATCCCGTACAAGGAATATAATGCACCTTAGTACAAGGTCGAACTAATTAAAAGGGTAAAGAAAAGATAAATCTCCTTTCATTCAAAAAAACACACTAGGGCTGGCCATCCCCACAAACACACACGCAGACTTACCGAAAGGTGAATTCTGGCACTTCATAGGAAATACATTACAAAAACAGCACTAAACCTTGGCTTAGGTAAAAGTATTTTCTTCCGTGTACAGCCCCAGATTAGCGGGTTGTTGAAGTTAACAAAGTGTCCCGAAATCGCTGGACGTTGAAGTTTAACAGTACTGTTTGTTTATTAGATAAAGTTCCTAAAGAAAGGCACTGGCACTTGGCTAGGCGTGAGGTATGGTGTGGTTCCTAAAATTGGCACAGCTGGTGGAGATAACTTCCTTTATCCGTAATGTCACAAGTTAAGAAAAACACTGAGGTAAGTTCTTCTTCGGGGGGAAGGGAGGGGGTAAAATCCACTGAATATACTTGACAAACAGCGTTCAGGTAGATCTATGTTTTTTCTTCACAAATAGGGCAGTGTATAAAATATGTTCTGCTTCCAGTTTTTCTTTAAGGACTCTATGTGAACTAGTATTTTCGAAGTGTTTTCTTGTGTGGCTTTATTCTCAGTTAAATTCAGAGGAGCGGGGCCCATTACAGGTCGCCACAAGTTTAGCTTTAAAAAAAGTTCATATGTAACTGGAGTTATCGAATTGAGTTGGCAGAACTCTGTATATAATTAATAATTGCTGGGATGCAGGTTGAATGATCGTTCGTCTGCACAGAAAGAATACACTCCAATAGTCACGAAGGTAGATGGAATCAAGCAGTAATCCGACTATGCTAGTGCAACTAGGATTCTGTCAGAGCGAACGATAAAATGCAGTTTTTCGGAGTTCTCTATTTATACTTCTCGAATGTAACTTGAATAGGGCGTGTTAGGTTTTCGCACCTTTCTTGAAGTTGAGCAGAATCCGAGGTACCTCGCCGTTGTGTTAACCGCTGCGATTCCTTCGTTTTCCCCGGTCTACCGATTTTCTTCCGTCTCAGGCTTGCTCGCATGAGGGTGCGAAAAGTTTCTCGAGAAGCTAACTCCGTGAGCTGAAAGTTCCCTGATTCTTTAGATCGTGTACCGCTGCGATTGAGTTCTGAGATCTGTCTGTCTTTGATGGTGCCACTGTTCTGAGAGCTTTGGCAACTCCCACCAGGCGGGGTGACAGCCAGGTAAGAAAATGATCTGCTGTTTATTGCTCTAGAAACAGGAGTGAGTCTGTGGCCCGTCCTCTTTTGGGCCGGCGTTAAGGAAAAGATTGCTATACATCGTTCTCAGAAATGGTTGTGGGCGTGATTTTAATCTCCCATCAAAGGCCATGCGATCTCAAACGTTCACATAAGATAGCAGGCTACATATTAATGATCCAGCGTGTAAGGTTCTCGTGGAAATGCTGCATGCGGGTTACAGTTACAACAGATGATCAGGGGTTCTAAAGTTATGAGAGGCCAATATTCTGTTATCATCCATCGAGTCAGGTAAATTCATTTGTCATACTTAGACGTACGTCACACTGCTCTGCCAATCTGCGCTCCACAAGGATATAAAGGACTATAAAATTTGGACAGAAATACTTAATAATTCTTGAAAGTTGTTAATTTATTTGAGTAGTCATTCTATCTAGAACATTCTATATGAAAAGGGGGTTGGGATAGGATGCGGCTCATATGTTTCTTCGTGTTTTTTTTTGTGTGTAACCAGTCAGTCATTTCTGTATTTAATCTTTGTTTTCAAACATCCGAACAGCCAATTGGACACAGAATGCAGCAGTGGTCGATCGTCCCCAACAATCACAGTGACTCAGAGCCCCTTGTCGATGTCTCGAGGTGGCTGGACAACTGGAAATACCACAGAAAGAAGCAGCTTAGACTCGTCCTACTCAATGGATGTAAGTTATATAGTATAGACTCGTCCTAATCAGTGGGTGTTAGTTTTATAGCATAGTTTAAAGTCGTCCTACTCACAAGGTGTAAGTTTTATAACATAGTTTCGACTCGTCCTACTCAGTGGATTTTGTTTAAAACATAGCTTTGACTCAATGTATGGTAAATTTTATATCATAGTTTAGACTCGTTCTAATCAGTGAGCGTTAGTATTATAGCAAAGCCCAGACTCGTCCCTATCAGTGATGTAAGTTTTGTAACATAGCGTAAACTCGTCCTACTCAGTGGATTACATTTTATAACATAGCTTTGACTCGTCATACTCAGTGGATGCAAATTTTATGACGTAGCTTAGAATCGTCCTTCTCCGTGGATGTAAGTTTTATAGTACCGTATTGACTCGTCCTAATCAGTGGGTGTTAGATTTATAACATAGCTTAGACTCGTCCTGCTCTGTGGACTGCGTTTTATAACATAGCTTAGACTCGTCCTATTTATGGTTGTAAGGTGTATAACAAAGCTTAGATTCACCCTAATCTTCTTCTTCTTCTTCTTCCGTCCTTAGCCACCGACCGTCAAAGCAGTCAGTGGCCATTACGCCTAGTGGCGTCTTAGGGCAACAGCAGATAGGTTTTCTTTGCCATTGTTTCCCATCACGCCTAGTGGCGTCTTTAGGGCAACGGCAAATCAACCCATTTGCTGTTGTTTCCGTAATCGAAGTGACTGGCAAACGGGTGATCAGCCCGTTGTACATGTACATAAGTTTATGTTTTTACATCAGACAGCTGAGTGGTAGAACTGCAGACTATGGTGTAATAAATTTGACAACAGTTTACAATTATACTGGTCCCTGCTGGACATTACGTGACATATTGCTAGTAGAAGAGGATTATATGGTAAGGAAGTTCATCTATGTTCAACTAAGATGGTTTGGCCATGTCTACAGAGTGGGAGAGGATCCCTAATCAGTGGATGTAAATTTTATAACACAGCTTATACACTTCCTACTCAATCAATTTAAGGTTTTTAATACAGCTTAGACTCATCCTTTTCAATGGATGTAAATTTTATAAAATAGGTTAGACTTGTCCCACTCAATGACTGTAAGTTTTATAACTTAACTTAGACTCATCCTGCTCAGTAGATGTAAGTTGTGTAACTAGATTACATTCGTCCTACTCAGTGGATGTAAGTTTTATAACACAGCTTAGACTTGTCCTACTCAATCAGTTTAAGGTTTGTAACACAGCATCTACTCGTCCTATTCAGTGGATGTAAATAGTATAACATAGCTTAGACTCGTCCTACTCAGTGAATGTAAGTTGTAAAACATAACTTAGACGCGTCCTGCTCATTGGATGTACGTTTTATACCATAACCTTCTCAGTGTGTACGGTATATATCTAGTTTATACTACAATGTATATGTCTAATTTATATTGCAGTGTATATGTCTAGTTTATAATACATATCATGTAAATCTTGTATTTATGATAATTATCGAGTTAATGGCTCGTTTATAATACCTACCATGTAAATCTTGTGTTTATGATACCTACTAAGTGAATGTCCTGTTTATAATACTTATATTGTAAATCTTATATTTATAATACCTACTGAATTAATGTTTTGTTTATAATATCTAATATGTAAATCTTATGTTTATAATACCTATTGAATGAATGTCCTGTTTTTAATACTTACATTGCAAATCTTGTATTTATAAAACCCATTGAATTAATGTCCTGTTTTTAATACTTACAATGTAAAATCTTGTATTTATAACACCTATCAAGTGATTGTCTTTTTTTTTTTTTTTTTTTTTTTCGTACGCCCGCTAATACTCGAGGCGAAATCTCAGGTTATTATTTTTTAATGTCTAACCTGACATTGATTTTTACGTGAGTATCCTATTTTCTTGTACAGAGACAAGTGTCCCTCGCCATTCAGGCATATACTCGCCGTTTTCGGAGGTACCCATTATAGCAAATGTCGTCGCCAGGTCTCGAGTTAATCCAGTCCAAATCCCGGTCGACGAAAAATCCTCAAATGCCGTCGCCCGGGTTTGATCCTGAATCACCCGGTCGCCAGAGCGGTGTTGTAACCACTACGCTAGCGCGGCTCCATATCTTGTTTATAATTCTTAACAATGTAAATCTCGTATAGTGCGTTTCAAAAAGATCGGTCGACGATTGACTTCAAATATCTCCATATTCCTTGCACTGATAAACATGATTTTTTGCATTTAGTCTTATATTTTCAATGTCCCAACGTTTTTATAAAATTCAATGTTGCAGGTAGTGTTCTTTTCTTGCAACGGCTAATTCCTTTGATCTTTTTTAACGAAGTAATTATTTTGTCCTGGAAGAAAATAATTTACCGTAAATGAAGGAAGTTGCATATTTTCGGCATAGGCGTCTATACAATTCGAATGTTAGAGGGGTTTGTTAACTGATTACTACGTGAGGTCCTTTTTTATTTCTTCGAAATATTTGAGAGACTCCGATACAGTTTACCACGCTTAGCTTCTTTGCAGACATATTTATACATCTTCACTGCCATTGTATGCAGTGTAAGGAACTTGACTTTCATACCCATTGTATTACAGACCTAGAATACCGCAAGATACGCCTATGCACGGTAACTGAACGCACCGGAAGGATCAATGTAATGTTCAAAACAGTGCGGTAGTGAGCTGAAATACTGGGAAAATCACGTTCAAGATGTTAAATCGAAATAGCTCACAAATATGAAAGTGTAAGCCCTCTCAATACACGGTTGGACTAGGGGGTGGTCGATTTTGTATACTTTAAATAAAGAAAATTTAAAACCATAAGTTTGTTAACGAGGAAAAAAATGTCCCCCTCGGGACATAGCGATCATTAGGTCATATGCAAAGTTGCAACAATTACAATCAAGTGGTTGCAGAGATATTGAATATTAAACAGCAGCAAACATTGTGAAACGCACTATAGTTATAATACCTTCAGACTGAGTGGGTACTTTATAATGCTTGAAGTGTCTTTGTCAAGTACCGTGTCTGTTGGCGTAGGCCGTAGGCGATCTTGTCTCTCCACTTCCAGTCTCCACTTCCTCAACTTCCAGTCTCCAGTAATGTTTATCATTTCTGTTGGTTGACCTGTTTCCATTCCATGTTGTCAAACTGCCCAGTATCTTCCTTCTATCTCGTTCCCTATCTATTTTTCCTTCAGTCTTTCCTGTTGTCACAATATACTCTAGCTTTTGTTTCTCATAACACATTTATAGAACGCGGATTGCTTTCTTCTGATGTAACAAGATTCCCTTTTTCCATTGGCTTCTTTCATGACACTCTTGTTACTCTTCTTAGCTGTCCATTTTATTCTTAACATTGTTCTGTAAAACCATATCTATGTGGCCTCTAATGGTTTGTCCTACTTGTTTACGAATAGTCCGTGACTCATTTCAATATGTCAGGATTGGTTCTGTACAGCACTGAATTAGTGATCTAAACCCTAAAGGTCTTTTATATTTGGACATGCGCCGTAATATAACCGACTAGGTTGAACGGGACGCGCCTCGCCAAAACGAGGCAACATTTTATTCAAAAGAAAAACAACACTGAAGATGACATAGATAATACTTGCATCATTAGTGTCTTGTTGACAATATACATTGGTTATGTAGGCCTACAGCGTGAATGTCTTACAGTGCTTAGAAAATGATTGCCTTATCACGTGTATAATAGTTCTAAATTAGTATTAAAATATTGCCTGATACTGCAGTTTATTATCTCTTTCCAGGATTTTGACAAACTAGCAACGAACACTGTATCCCAGCATTTTGAAGAGATCAACTCGGTTTTGTTTGAGGGTCTAAGGGAAACCTTGACGCCGCAGGCTGATGTGGCTAGGGAGTGTCAGGAGTGGAGTTCTCAATTTCCACATCTCAGGTCAGTCCTGGTGATAAAGCCGTCATCATCATACGGTGTTGTTGTAGTAGTTCTTTTGTTGACTTTTCTCACATGTATTGTTATGTGGGATGTCTTATCTCTTCGTTGTTCTTTACCTATCTTTCTGTAATTTGTATGTATTCACACAGTGTTGACTGGCCTGTGCTCACAACATTCGTAGGCTTGGCCTAGAGTTATGTAGGAACAGGCCCAGGGGCAGTTTTCCTTTATATATATATATATATATATATATATATATATATATATATATATATATATATATATATATATATATATATATATATATATATATATATATATATATATATATATATATATATATATATATATACACTAACTACTGGACAAAAGTTAAGGGCCGCCATTCAGTTTAGACAAGGTTTATATTTATAATTGATTGGCAAACTGTAAAGACAAGTGAAAATGTCATTAAAACTGAGCTCAGAGAAATGTGTATACATTTCTGTGTGCACTAGGTTAATTTTTTTTAATGTCCAAAAACTGGGTCACTTTAACCCGCACGTGAAAATTGCCATTGTTGCTGCAAAAATTCGTGGTTTTTGCAACACGCCCCACTAGTTCAAAAGGTGAAAAAGTGAGTTGAATTTGAATGCACGTGGAAAATGATCATCGGTAAAGAGTGTTCACCGTTGGTATGCAATAAATCAGTATGACAAGTGGTCGAAATGATCACTGCATTAGCCATGCCACCAAGGAGAAATCTCAGCACTGTAGACCGTGGTCGAGCCATGGCATGGATTCAGGATGGTCAATCTGTTCGTCATGTTGCAAGACGTTTAGCAGTGTCCCACTCTACCATTCAGAGACTTCTTGAGAGATTTCAAGCTACCGGACATTTAGAAAATCGACACTGCTCAGGAAGAATTATATAAACCTTGTCTAAACTGAATGGCGGCCCTTAATTTTTGTCCAGTAATATATATATATATACATTTATTTATTTACATTTTTTAATTAATTTAAACAAGAGAAAAGGTACAAGCCAGGCTGTAAATTCTGACGATGCGGGCCTATCCGGTCCGGTCTGAGAGCAATGTCTGGTCTGAGACCAATGCAGTACTCTACTTCTGCATTATTTATCTCAGCGTACGTTGCCTTCTACATAAGAAACGCATTTTTGCAACCGTGTTTAAACTACACTTGCTCACGGAATCTTTTTCCGTGTGTATTTGTTCCCGCTGGCCATCACACACAAATAGAGGGCTACCCCATTACCAGGTTTTACATTTTACTCCAGAGGACCTATTGGGACCTATTTTTTTTAAAATCCATGAATGATTGTAAAATTTATAAACCGGCATAATGAATGTTTAGTCGAACACATCATATAATTATTCTCGTTCTTAAGGTAAGACTATTATTCATAGCCTACTTATCTTTTAACTCGCAATACCAGTTGACTGTAGCACCTTCACATTTATTTTCAATATCTGTGGTTTATAAAAATTTTACAGTATGCAGATCGTGTTCTGTCAAGATGATTATGTTTTGTTTTTTTCCCCACTTAGGGTTTTGGGCAAGCAATTGTGCCCTCCAAAAGACACGGGGTATTATCACGTCCCCTCGCCTCACGGCTCCAGGCCTGCCACATCAAGTATTCTTCTGGATGCCTCAGACAACGTTAACTTGTGCTCAGATTCTCAGGGGTAAGTGTTTCTTTTTTTTGGTTTGAGGATTTTGCCTTCTATTGGCAATGCATATTCTTTCAACCTAGACTTAAGTCCATCGGTTATATCAGGGCGCAATTACATTTCAAAAATAAAGAGTGCTTATTCTTCAAGTACCATGCTTATTGGCGTAGGTGATCATGTCTCTCCAGTACAATTGATCAATTCTGTTGTTGACCTCCTTCCATGCCACGATGTCAAACTGTCCAGTATTTGCTCTCTTGGTCTTCCCCTCTCTCTTTTTCCTTCAATCAAGTACAGTAGCGATACATACCAAACACTAGAAAGAACTAGTAATGTTTATTCGCTAGCGTTGCGAAGCCCTGAAAAGGGCAAGTCCTGACATTGACTGCTAGCACTTGCAGCGTTGCTAAATACTAAGCCCCAAAACAGAAATAACAGTATATATCCGCTAGCATGATAAAGCCCTGGTAAGAACTAGTCCTGAAAAAAGGACTGCTTGCTACGCCGACACTGTGTGTACACTGATAGAATATAGAAAAACTGCGGGATAAGGTTTATATATTGCGTTGTGAACAATTCTGAATGAATTATATTAAGTCAAAGCTGAATATTAGTTTTTTGTTTTTTTTTTCAATTCAGATGTCAAATCAGTTCTATTGCATAGCTCTGAAACAAGAAGAACAACAAAAATTGCAACCAAAAGAAGATACAGACTTTCATAAATGAGTGCTTGCGTAGAGTAGAAGGATTGAAACGTTATGACATGTCACAAATGTGGAACTGATGACAAGAACCTGACAAGTGCCAGTGGAACAAGAGATGAGAAGAAGACGCTGGCGATGGATAGGACACACATTGAGGAGACCTGTTGATAGCATTACAAGGCAGTCTTTGGTTTGGAATTCCCAGGTACAAATAGGAGGTCCCGTGTGCAAGTTGCGCACGTTAAAAATCCCACGGCAGTTGGAAATCGTAAAGAGTAGGCCTATCAGGCCACTGCCCTGGCAAAAAATTTAAAAATTAGAAACCTACCCACCAAAAAAATATTTATAGAATGTGTGATTCATATATACACACATTGGGATTCTCGCGCCGATGCTACAGAGTTCGTGTACTGTGCTGAGATCCTCCTTGTGTGATCTAAGGGAGGAGATCGGAGCACTGATGGAGTAGTCCGTATTGCATTGAAGATAGTCCTTCAAACCAAACCAAACCAAGGTTAACAGTAAAATAAAAGGTGGTTCGTGAAGAAGCCTATCTAGCATTGATCAAGATGGGGAGTAATCGCCAGTGGCTTTTGCTCGCGAACAACAATGAACCAGCTACAACATTTGCTCGCGAACAACAATGAACCAGCTACAACTTTTGCTCGCGAACAACAATGAACCAGCTACAACTTTTGCTCGCGAACAACAATGAACCAGCTACAACTTTTGCTCGCGAACAACAATGAACCAGCTACAACTTTTGCTCTGTGAACAACAATGAACCAGCTACAACTTTTGCTCGCGAACAACAATGAACCAGCTACAACTTTTGCTCGCGAACAACAATGAACCAGCTACAACTTTTGCTCGCGAACAACAATGAACCAGCTACAACTTTTGCTCGCGAACAACAATGAACCAGCTACAACTTTTGCTCGTGAACAACAGTGAACCAGCTACAACTTTTGCTCACGAACAACAATGAACCAGCTACAACTTTTGCTCGCGAACAACAATGAACCAGCTACAACTTTTGCTCGCGAACAACAATGAACCAGCTACAACTTTTGCTCGCGAACAACAATGAACCAGCTACAACTTTTGCTCGCGAACAACAATGAACCAGCTACATTTTTTGCTCACGAACAACAATGAACCAGCTACAACTTTTGCTCGCGAACAACAATGAACCAGCTACAAACAAGTAAAAAAAAAAAACAAAAAAAAAACCAAGCTTTGGGCGCCCACTTTCTTATTACAATTAAAATTCATTATTAAAAAAAAAAAAAAAAACACGGAAAATAAATGATTCATACATTCTATTGTTTACTTACTTAGTCGTTCCTCTTTGACCCTGGGGTACCGAGGTTTGCCAGAGAGAACTCCAGGCTGTCCTATCGGCTCTTTCTCCTAGCCTGGTTCCAATCTAGTTCTGGGTCCTTCAGGGATTGTCTGATGTCCTCCTAGCGAACTCTGGGCACTGGCGGATCTAGCAGTTGTCCAAGGGAGGGACAATACATCAGAATGATAATGCTTCTTCCCCCCTTTTCGTTCCTTATTTACACATTTTTAGACAATTAAAAAACAGAATAACAAATTTTGAAAAAAAAAGTGACAATTTGATAGTTTTATTATATTGTAACTCAAAAATATTCATTTAAAAAATAATAACTTTCTATGACATAATTATATATAAAAGTAAGGTACAACTATAAAAAGACAAAACTTGAAAAAAATGCATACATATTTTATATTATAGCATAACATTTTTTCTTTAGGAATGGCCGCCCGAATTTGAAATTATCCGCCTTTTGTCACAGAGTCCTCTGTTTTTACGGCTCCAGTGAAGTACCCTGTTGTCGCCTGCCTGTTGCCGTCTTTTGTCTCTTTGTTGTATGGCGGCCCTCTTTATTGTCTCTTACTGTCCCGCCACTTAGAATTACTTGCAAACTATGTTCGAAACCTTTAGGGCACTTACCAGTGTCCAGTACCAGACATGTTTTAATTCGACCATCGTCTGACCTAACAATTGTTTACATTTAAGTACCAAGTAGGGAGGGTGGATATTTGAGCGGTTGATATGAAATTAAGGTTTTCAGAGTCCCAGGGGAGAAGCAAAATCCCCGTCGCCACCCCCTTTGGATCCGCCAATGACTCTGGGTCGTCCTGGAGATCTGGATCCCTGGCTCTTAGTTTCCCCGGCTCTTAGTTTCATAGAATGTATGAAACATTTAATTTCTGGTTGTTTATACATTAACGGTAATAAAAGTGGATCCCTAAAACTTGTTTTCCCCCCCTTTACTTGTTTTATGACTTTAAATCATAACTGGATATACGTTTATCCGTAAAGTGAAATTCATCTCTGAATAAAACATACGTTGATAAGTCTAAACATATAACGCGAAGCTTACAAGAAATTTGGTCATAACTAGAGCTCCTGTGTTTAAAATAAATGACTCGCAGATCTAGTTTGAAGAACCGTATTGATTTATATCTTCACATCACCATTCACCGTCCAACGCCCTACCCTTCAAATGCGAAACACAATCAAAATTCGCAGCACATTATTTCCCTTACTTTAAAACCCTTACTTTAGTGGGGTTATTTTCACGTTATTTTACATTCTTTTATTTATTATATAAAATTTACTAGGGCAGTAGTGGTCAAATCTTGATAGATTAACTAAAATGTACCAAGAAGAGAAGTTTACTGAAAAGTTTCAGCTCTCATACACATTTTGAGCAAAGATGTGAAACGCCACAAACGTACAAAGCTCAGATTATCTTTAAAGTGGTTTTTTAAAAAAAAATGGAAAAGTACCGAAGTTTGTAACCTGTACATTATGTAGAACACCCAGACGATTTCATGCATGGTGGACGCTATAGACATGTCACATGTCAAGAATGTCATAACTGGGTGATTATTCATTGCTAACTTAATTGTTTCGTGCATGGCCATGCTCAGATAGAATCAAAACAAGCTTGTCAGCATAATCTGTAATTAAGTCGTCTTTCGCCATTTGATGGCAATCTTCGGCTTAAATTGTGCTGACTTAATTGATTATTTTCGACATAATCCACTGGCACGGGGCATTATGCATGCGGATTTGAGTGATATCATATTAAATGGAAACCCAGCCAACGGCCTTTAACGACTCCCGCTGTCGTGAGAGTTGCATTGTTCTAACATTCCCGCGGGTTTAATTTGATAAATGTTATTGTTCCATTTCTGAAGTAGATGAAAGAGATAATCTTACTGCTATTGGCGACACAACCACCACATTTTCGGTAGAGGACGCTGAGAAGTAATACAGAAGTATACCTTTGTTTTAGCGACATATTGTCTTCATTTCTTGTAAATCAGTTCAGTTTACATGTACTTGTGTTTTGGCACATACATATACAACCATGGTCTAGTAGCATTCTTGTAATTTTGCTGAATGTTATCTTTTCAGCCATAAACATAAAATAGTATTTCTTGTACTTTTGCATTTTGTTTATACGTTGTCCTATTCTCTGTTTAGATGGAAGCAATCCACTTTCTTTGTGCATGTTATGAGAAAAAGAAAGCTGGAGGTATCTCGTGACAATCGGAGAGAATGAAGGGGAAAGAAATAGAAGGTGACAAAATGAGCAAATACTGGACAGTTTGACATCGTGACATGGAAAGAAGTCAAGAACAGAATTGATAAAAAAGTACTGGAGACAGGAAGTTGTGGAGAGACATGATTGCGTACTCCACCAGGCATAATACTTAAAGAAGAAACAGAAGATTCTCTTTAAACACGCCCTGGAAATATTCGCCGATGACCTGCTTCCTGAAGTTACGACAGTCGTCTGACAGGTGTCTGCGCAAGTTTGTACGATTCTGCCAATATGTTCACTTTGTAATTCCAAGTTGTTATCAGGTAGTCAGCTTCCCGGCCTTAAGTAAAGCAAAAGTTCAATGAGAATGTTAATCCTATCGAATCCTTTGCTGTAGCCAGTTATCATTTAAAACAGAAGTGTGTTTTAAATGTTCACTGTTAGAGGAAAGCGAGACAAGGTGGGTGGTCCGGAAAGACGGGCCACCGATCGTGACAAGCGAACTGGGCGATAAATCGTTCTAATAAGTACATTGCATTTGCTTTAATGATTACATAAACTACTATAGAACACTTCATTCAATAAAACAGGGGCAACAGCTCTGTTAAACTTCTGCCGAACGGTTTTATCAAGCTTTCTATGTATTCTTATAGGAACTGTCTGTTGGATCACAGCTCAAATATTTGCCAAATATAAATGAAAATTGTGAATAAGAGACGGTATTTAATTATATCGTAAGATCACACGAAACTGCTTTATTTGTCTCTTTGGAGTCCCCCCGGAACTGCTCTGGAATTATATTACATTACACTTCGTTTATATTTTTATTTCCTTCTTTCCCCTAAGCTGGAATGCTTTCTTTCATTGATAACGAAAACATACTTATTCACCCACCTTTTCTAGACCGTTGTGTGTCTGCCGTACTTTCTCACAGTCCGAATGCATACTTTTTTTTTATGTGAGATCCAATTTCCCACAGCCCCAGATCTAAATCTGCGCTTATCGTATTTGTTTTAATTGGTGGAGCCACTTTCAGTAAATGCGCGAGGCACCGCTGAACAGTGTACACAGCGGACAATAATATCTCTTTCAAAACGATACTGTGGGAGAATATTTGCCTTCTTTCTTCTTCGTGCTTCGCATTTCAGCTGCTTCTGAGTTAGTTAATAGCTCCTTTCAGTTCTGGAGATCAGTTTTCGATATTTGATAGCGGTAAGCGTATCAATGTCTGTCATGTTGAATGGCAGGATCCGCAACAACCCACTTCTGTCAACGAAAAACTGTTTGGAGATGTCGGGAACCTTGAGTTGACTACTGCCTTTATTAGAGTCATAAATGTGGAAGTTTGAAGGCGAACGAGGAAGAAGAAGAATTAAATTCTTATTCAGTTTCTTTCTCCTTCGCCTTCAGACTTCCACATAAATGACTCTAATAAAGGCAGTAGTTAGCTCAAGGTTCCTGACATCTTCTTCCTCGTTCGCCTTCAGACTTCCACATAAATGACTCAAATAAAGGCAGCAGTCAGCTCAAGGTTCCTGACATCTCCAAACAGTTTTTCGTGGAGAAAAGTAGGCTGTTGCAAAATGCTACTCCGTTCGCTGCTGTATATTGGGCAGGACTGCAGCAGATGCTCAATTGTTCAGAAGTTCGGTTAAATTTAAAACAGAGATGTTGGCTCTCTTTTGTAGCGCTACAAAAGCCGGCATCTGGCAAATAATCACTTCTCTAGCTGATCGAGCCAGTTCATGAGTCCGAATGCTTGGCGTTAATGCTGTTGACACAGATATCTTATCAGGGAGTTTCTGCCAGTCAGATTGGAAGCGTGGCTCTGTGCAGTTTCCGGGAGCCTCTCAGACGACAAAGGAAGAATAGGCAGGACTTGTCGCTAAAGAGGGGACTAGTAGGAGGTAGTGCAGGTGGCTAGCCACCTCATGTTTTAAAAGGAATTGCAATATAATCCACCGCTCCTTTTATATATGCTGCCTCAAGGGGGGCTATCTGTACTGACGGATCAATCGGTCATAAGGAGGGAAAACAGCATTTTAAAAAACCTGTTTTTGTTTTAAATTATGCTGCTTCTATAAAAACCAAATCATTGGGGGGGGGGGGGGGGGGGGGGGGTGTTTGCGGAGGGGGGAAAAAGTGGAGGGGGACAATAAAGTGCGAACAACAAAGGTAATTATGTTGTAAATTTGTTCACAAGTAAATTATTTCTGCAGTAGTAGCCGGAGGATATTGCTGGTCTTTGATGTTGACCAGGCTTGTTACCTTTGGCAGGCATAACCTGGCTTTATTTGGAGGTCACTCTGCCATTCCAGATGTTTTCAAGGCTAGACAGGTATCATTGGCGTCTGCATACATTAAGAATAAATGCCAGCAAGATTTTAATGATTGCTTGCTGCGTCAGTTTTTCTAAATATGGCAGGAAATAATGGGGCATATGCAAATGCATCTAAGGGCAAATATTACAATGTGTAGGAAAAATTCGGGCACCCAAGTAAAAATGTAAAAAAATGGCAGTTGTTCATTTTTATAATTCTCTCTTTTTTTTTTTAAAGTCACTATTTTGTAAACGTTAGAATCATGAAATTTTATTTACCTCACAATGAATGATTAAAAATTATTACACACAGAATTTTAAAGCTCGAGGTAGGGGGTGACATTTCCACGCTGTATAAGTTCCTAGAGAAGATGGTAATATATTACTCTAAGTTCCTACTTGCCCCTCCCCAGATCCTCTTCTATTAATTTTATTATTATTATTATTATTAACTCTGCTATGGGTATTAACTAATCTATCTACCAACAAGAACTGTAACTTAACTTAAATAATTTAAGTAAGTCTGCTGGTTAAAATTTACAATTTATTTTCACAGATTTTCTTTTCTGTTTGGACATTCTTCAAGAAAATCAAATTTTAAATACATCATTTAAATAAATAAAACATATGAAAATAGTTCTAAATTAGCACAAGTCACTCAAATTGTAGCAAGTCCTTCGCTCTTGGTTGAACTAGCTGTTTGTAGAATATCTATGTCTTTATAACACTGTTATTTCACTGTCATTTGATTTAGGCTATCACTGACTATACTTATGCCCACCAAAAGTCATCATAAAATGTGTCTTTATTAGAATCTTGATTTTAATATAGTGGTCTCATCAGGATACTCTGAACAGTAGCCTTGTTTGGCCACTTATCTTGGTGTATTGAAGTCTGTCACACTCCTGACATGGAATGAAAAGTCACATGAAGTTCCTCCAGGCCGTGGATACTGGGTAACTGGCCCTATAGACAACAAGGGTGCTCGCACCACATGGTCCAGCTGACTCTTTAAAGTGTGCGTGGTTGACAGAATAAAACCCTCAAGTACATACAGTCGAGCTGTTAATGGTCACGCAGTCTGCTCTCAGATGCAAAAGGCAAAGAAGTCTCTCTCTGACAGAACTCGTGCTCTCGCTGTATTTGAAATTTTAGTATGGCCTATTTCCATTTAGGGCACGTGTGTGTTTTGTGTTCCGAAATGCAGGCACACATTGTCCAGCTGTACAAATCTGAAAAACTAGTAATCTACATATCCTCTTTATTCCTGGACCGATTTCCTTCATCTTAGGCTTAAATTACACCCTGGGACCCAAAGATGCAGCAATAGAGAATGCAGTCAACGACCCATAGCTTGACTGCTTGCATCAGGGTCAGCGAACCAGAGCTGACCAAGACCCTACTCCACCTCCACGTGGTGGTCCTGGAAACAGGCTGCATCACTGCAGTCTGGCTGAGAGAGTAGGGATCGCAGAGGGAAGGCAAACCCGGTCACAAAAAATGCCGTGCTGAAGTCGGATGTGTCGACCGAAAGGTGCAGATATCACAGCTCCGGCGTAAACAGACACAACGCAACCAACGTCCTTTTCAGGACGAACGAGGAAGAAGAAGAAATTACACCCTGAATTATTCTTTATCTATCTAGATAATAGTCTTTTACTATGATACTACTGTTTGTTCTTAAGCGTAGCCTAAACAACAAAATTTTTTACTTTCCTTGTGTCTCGATGCAGTCCATTCGAGATTTCTTCCTTCCTACCTTACTTCCCGTGGAAATCTTTGCACACACTATCAGATGAACATTCCTATTATAGAATTCTTGACCTCTGCCATGCTGTACTTCGCTCCTAAATCTGTAGCTTACCTCCAATTGGACCAAGGTTACACAGATCCGAGCTCGCCATTGTTAAGCAGTACGTTATTTTTAAACACTGCATAAAGGTGCGTTTTTATTGGTTCTCTCTGCATCCTTCTATTTCTAAAGTATGGCGTGCAGTTTGGGTAAAGAATGACGTGTTGTGAATTCGACTTCACGACAATTCCCAAAAGATATTTTGGGTCTGTCGTACCAATTGGTGGTGCTATCTGTGGAACAAGTGAGTGGTATAAGTGGCCTGCAATCCGAGCTATACACAAAAAGCAGACGGGTCTTCTTCTTTGATCTGTGAAGGGGTGGACGAGAGATGATGATTATGTTGTGATATGTGATCACTTTCTTGCACACTCGCACCGACCCGAACAACAATAAAACTCTTGATTCTAAGGCATGGCTGTATTTATTCACACAACCCTATCAGCGACAACAAGCACATAAAGCAAACGTTATAAAGTAAACCAAACGAAACAAAACACCCAGCCAGTGCTCAATTGCTAACGTGTTCAAGGCATCTTCAGATCGACTCTGGTTTCCTACTCTGGTTTCTTTGGGGCGACTGACGAAGAAAAAAACCTCTGCTGGCTAGCGCACTTCTTTATATAGGCCGCTAGGCCTAGTCACTCACGGTGTAGTGCGCGCACGTAGTAATTGGGCCACGCACATAACACACGCGATGGATGCTCTAGAAGGAGCGAAAACACAAATATAAAACAACTATTTCTAGGCTTTATTGTGGCCCAGTAAAATATCTTCCTCTTGAAGATGTTGTGGTAAATAGGCAGTGAACCACGGAGACAATGGCGATGACAAGATGGCGCTGTTAAACGACAGACGCCATAACGGTTACAAGATGGCGCGGCTACGGATCCTTAGTCGCAGACTGTCAAAGCAGTCAGTGGCCATCACGCCTGTTGGCGTCTTGTAGGGCAGCAACAAATTGCTTCCACTTTGTTCGGTCGGCGGCCATCGTTCGTAGAGTGCCCCAACTCTGGTTCATTCTTTGCATCTCAGCCTCCACAGTCCTCCGCCAAGTTGTTTTTGGTCGGCCTCTCTTTCGCTTTCCTTTGGGGTTCCATAGCATAGCTGATCTTGTAATGGCATCAGGGTCCCTTCTGAGGACGTGGCCAACCGAATTCCAGCGTCTGCCAGCTATGATGGTGTGCATGTCCTCTTGGTTACTCCGAATAAGTAGTTCTTGGTTGGCGACGGTATTCGGCCAAAAGATTCGGTGAATTTTCCTTAGGCACATTGTGTGGAAAGAGGACAATTTCGACATTTCATTCTCTGTTACTCTCCAGCATTCCGTACCATAGAGAAGCACAGAAAGTATACAGCTCTCGTATAATCTTAATTTGATGTTTGTGCTATACTGGGAAGACTTCCAGATGTTGTTGAGACCAGCAAATGCTGTTCTTGCTTTATTCATTCTGTTGTTGATGTCCTTGCTTGTTCCGCCATCTGGTGTTACTATGCATCCTAAGTATATAAATGTGCCTGTCTGTTCTAACTTCTGGTTTCTTATTGTTATTGGCTGTCGTAGATTTGCGATTGGTGAATTAAGACTTGGTTTGGTCCCTTCTGAATAGCAATAGAAACAAGTGATAGCTCAGTGGGAGATGAAAAATATAAATAGATTTCACGAGTGAGATGGAGGAAATATATTAGAGTCGGTCTTTGACCCTCGAGATGATTTCTCTCAGTCAGCCTATCATCTACAACAGATTAAGATTTGTCAGACCGTCTAGTATAATATATAGTAATATATATATATATATATATTACTATATATATATTATATATATATATATATATATATATATATATATATATATATATATATATATATATATATATATATATATATATATCACATACACACACACCTAAGTTACTACAATAGACACACAGTCGTGAAACTATGACAATGGAAATATAGATAATTTGGAACGAACTGACCGACACACTGGAATAAGTTCAAGTGAATTTTAATTATCATAATAAAATACCATCACAACACATAAAATTACATCAAACATATACAAATAGTCATAAGTCAATGAATTGCTACAAGAATGATAGACCCATAGGTATGATCTTTTCCCTCGATGTATAGCCCACAGTCCTGTTAGAAGAAAACTGATAGCCCCAAAGAGTCACGGATACATATGCTATAGTCTAAGATTTCCCTTTAAAAGTATGAACAGACTGTGATACTCTGATCTATCCTAAGGAAAATATTGTTAGCAACAAAAACTTGCATAAAGAAATTTAAGACAGCAAAATGGGTGCCAAAATACAGCAATAAAGGAATCACTCAGTCCTGCATTCACTCTATTCAGTCAGCCGCGATCACTAGCTTGCATTCGTACTTACAGCTTTGGTAGCAACTTCTGGAAAACAATTTTTAGGACATGCACATACAGAATCTCCAGGGTTAGTCTTGGCCAAGGGAACCCCAGTCCCGCAAAGTCAGGTTGAGTTCACTACTTCAGGGAACGTTTCCTTGGTTATTATTACTTTTGGATATCTGTTCATGTCACATTAAAATTGTCCAGGCACGAACGTTAACAGCGAGCACAGTGTCAATAGCTTAGGTTTCTAGTAACGAGGAATGTCAGGTCGGTGCCTTCTCTCAGTATAGGACTTTATTTGGTCACACCACAACTATAGTGCGTTTCACAATGTTTGTCGCTG
The DNA here is from genome assembly GCA_024509875.1 of Oreohelix idahoensis. Classification (NCBI taxonomy): domain Eukaryota; kingdom Metazoa; phylum Mollusca; class Gastropoda; order Stylommatophora; family Oreohelicidae; genus Oreohelix; species Oreohelix idahoensis. Next base: position 41,987 of record JAMPIV010012863.1, on the reverse strand, counting down.
TTTAATATTCAATATCTCTGCAACCACTTGATCGTAATTGTTGCAACTTTGCATATGACCTAATGATCGCTATGTCCCAAGGGGGGCATTTTTTTCCTCGTTAACAAACTTATGGTTTTAAATTTTCTTTATTTAAAGTATACAAAATCGACCACCTCCTAGTCCAACCATGTATTGAGAGGGCTTACCCCTTCATATTTGTGAACTATTTCGATTTAACATCTTGAACGCATTTCAAATGATTTTCCCGGTGTATCAGCTCACTACCGCACTGTTTTGCACCTTACATTGATCCTTCCGGTGTGTTCAGTTACCGTTCTGCTGATTGTGTATTACTGTGCATAGGCGTATCTTGCGGTATTCTAGGTCTGTAATACAATGGGTATGAAAGTCACGTTCCTTACACTGCATGCAATGGCAGTGAAGATGTATAAATATTTCTGCAGAGAAGCTAAGCGTGGTAAACTGTATCGGAGTCTCTCAAATCCTGAAAAGAGAACTATTCACGCTCTGGGTTTAAGTAAACGCTCATTTTATCAATTACTCAAATCTAATGGAATTCTCAGTTCAATCAATACCAGGACGCAAGGAAGAAAGGTAGTAGTAGGTAGTTTTGACAGGGGTGTGATTAGAAGAGAGATTTGTAGAATGTTTAATTCCAAAGAAACTGTGACACTAAGAAAACTGAAAATTCGGCCGAGAACACACAATGGCATTGATGTGTCGAAATCAACATTATGGAGAACTGTTAGAAGCATTGGCTTTACGTTTAGGAAGTACGCTAGTGGAAGAAACGTCATCTGCGAGAAGCCGCACTTAGTATCTATGAGAATTAAATATTTACGTGATGTACGGGAAATGCGTAATAAAGATTATGATATTGTGTATGTGGATGAAAACTTGGATCAATGCTCACCACACAAGGGGAAAAGGAATGGCAGTTATCAGATGGAACGATTAAAAGATGTGTACCCAGTGGAAAAGGAACGTTCTGATAATGGCACATGCAGGCAGCAGACATAATGGGCTAGTAAAAAATGCTGAACTTATTTTCACTTCCAATTATACGGACAACCGGGACTATCATACAGAGATGAACGGTAACATATTTAAAGAGTGGATTGAAAATACTCTTCTTCCGTCCCTAGACAGACCATCCTGTCTGATAATGGACAACGCATCATACTACAACACTGTGGCAGAAGAAGACAAAATCCCGACATCTTCGAGTACAAAAGATGCTATAAAGATTTGGCTAAAAAAAGAAGACATTCCATTTGACGAGGGGTTTCTGAAACCTGAATTACTGTCCCTTGTTAAGAAATCACAAAAGACCAAGATCTTCCATATAGACAAGTTGATTCAACTTCATGGTTATACGTGTTTGAGACTGCCACCTTATCATTCACATTTAAACCCAATTGAACTCGTTTGGGCAAAAGTTAAAGGACAGGTGGCAGCTGAAAATAAAACTTTCAAACTATGCAATATGAAAGAACTAACTCTCGCAGATAGACAAAGATTATTGGTGTAAATGTGAAGATCATATCTTAAAAGAGGAAAATGACTATTGGAAAAAAGATGGACTGTCGTTCGTTCAGCCGAGAATAGTCATCAATATGTTAGACTCGTCTGACTCGGAATAAGTGTGTAAATACCTTATATGTTTTATATGTTTTCTCCTCCATCTATGTGTATATGTAAACCAATTCATTTCCTTTTTATCTCCGCGATTTCACTTCTATACTTAACATACACAGCACTTTCACCTCTTCATGCATCCATTCACTTTTTAGTATAAAAAGGAACATTTACAACGAATAGGCGTTATTTTTCTCTCAAATATTTCGAAGAAATAAAAAAGGACCTCACGTAGTAATCAGTTAACAAACCCCTCTAACATTCGAACTGTATAGACGCCTATGCCGAAAATACGCAACTTCCTTCATTTACGGTAAATTATTTTCTTCCAGGACAAAATAATTACTTCGTTAAAAAAGATCAAAGGAATTAGCCGTTGCAAGAAAAGCACACCACCTACAACATTTAATTTTATAAAACCTTTGGGACATTGAAAATATAAGACTACATGCAAAAAATCATGTTTATCAGTGCAAGGAATATGGAGATATTTGAAGTCATTCGTCGACCGACCTTTTTGAAACGCACTATAGTCAGAACTCCGTCGGAATGTTACTGATAGTAATATTTTACTTGCCACAAGGGCTGAAATGTACTTGAGGTTTTTCTCAGGAAGAATTAAATCTGGCTCGATGGGCCTGTTACTTCATTTAATCTTAAAGTTCATGTAATGGGTACTCTGTCGTTCTGGATGCCAGCGCAATGCCAGACAGGTTTTACTTTATACACCCAAGTCTTTAAGAAAAAAAATGTTTTTGTTCTTCACAGATGTTTCTCAGTACTAAAACCGTTGGTAAAGTTGGGCTACCCCAGTTTCACTGAATAAAGAAAAAACAACATATAAAATACTTATACATACTATTTACTTCGGTTATAACTTACATTATAAACTGTAAGCGGAGAGCTTGACTTATCGTTTAAAACTCCCGTGAAATAAGTTATGTTCATACAGTCAATCATCATGAATTAGAAATACATACGTATTTCGTCAATACTCAATGATGAATCAGTGCAGTTATAAGTTAGTTTAAAATATTCTCGACTAATTACTAGCAATTTAATTAAATTTATTTATAGCTGCATGAGTTTAAGCTAGAAATTATAATTTATTTTGCTATCCACTGAAACACGTCAACTAGAGAATATAACAGACTTATAAATGTATTACTTCTGCACAGAAATCTAACTATTAAAATGAAAAAAGCGATTATCACTGGATCACTCAACACTACTATATCTATATATATATATATATATATATATATATATATATAGATATATATATATATATATATATATATATATATATATATATATATATATATATATATATATATAATATTTACCTCCAAGCAGAACTACAAGCTATACCATGAACTAGAATTTATTCACTCATATAGTTAGTCTAGAAGCTCGGCAAAATGTCGAGTCAAACTAAGAACTTCGCTATGCAAGCTTATTTCCTTAGCACGAGCAACCTGTCTACTGCAAAATTTAGGAGAACTGAATGAATAGTCTAAGCTACTGGGGTAGATATATGAAAACGGACAAAGGATGCCACGCTATGTCTCCAAAACCCCGTCTCCCCCTCTCCTCTTAACCCTTCAGATCAACTTAGACGCTGGCCATAACTGCCAAAACGCGTCTTCACACCTACTACGACATGTCTCATTTCTGAGCGATGCAGATTGGCGCCTTCCACACCTCACGCCGAGAAACTAGCCGAAGAAAAACTCGTGTCAGATGAAAATGTAGACACATGTCTGCTCTCTATGTCTGACGAGACGAATTCTCACACTATTTCGGTCACATCCAGGGACTGACATATTACGCATGACCTCTGTCTTCTTCAGAATGATGTTCAGACCCACCTACTGGCTATACATATTCAGTCTATCGGTTTTTTCTTGGATGTGTTGATGTGAATGTGCGAGTAGTGCAATGTCATCTGCATATTTCAGGTCTTCCAGTGTAGAAAATGTTGTGCATCTAATTCCTCTTGGACTGCCCTCTGATGTCTGGCGCATCACCCAGTCTATGACTGTCAAAAATAGTTGTTGATAAGGGGCATACCTGTCGTACTTCTGTATTCACCTCAAAAGTTAGGTTGCTCAATCCAACACTGCATGTAAAGTTAGAAAAGAGGCTTTTTATAATGGAAACAATGCAGCTACGAATTCCGTAAGCCCTCAGTATTTTCCATAGGCTTTCCCTGTGTATGATGTCAAAAGCCTTTTCAAAATCAACAAAGTTAATGTATAACTGTCTCTACCATTCTGAGCACTGCTCTATAATGTTCCTGAGGGTGAATATATGATCTGCACATCTTCTGTTCTTTCTGAAGCCCACTTGTTCTTTTCTCAGTTTATGGTCTTCTGCTTTCGAAATTCTCTGGATAATTATCCTGCCTAGTATTTTACTAGGAACTGAGAGGAGAGTAATTCTTCTCCAGTTGTTGCAGTCTGCAAGGTTCTTGAACAATTTGACAATTATTCCTTTACTCCACTCCGTTGGTGTTGTCTCTGTTTTCCAGACTTGTACACTGTCGTGAAACATTCTAAATCCACATATGTAAATTAAAAGGTAACTGTAAAGCCTAACAATAAAAGGGAAAGAAGAATGGTAAAGAACAGTGCTGTCACAATGACTGTACTCGAGATCCCCCTTTTTCTGCTTCGTCTGCATATTCTCACGCTTTCACGTTTACTAGTAAAGCCTACAGCAGCATACACGCGTTTCCACAAAACAATAAAACGTGTACTGCATTTCTAAGAAAACCTTGAGATACGCAAGCTGATTAATGACCTAAATTAATACTAGCATTAATTTCATTTTATACACTGCGTGATGAAAAGACAGATGAACTTAGGATAGAGAGAGGGAGGGCTGAAAGCAGGAACGCATGCAACACTAACACGCGTCTCGCGATATATAATTAATGCCACCCCAAGCGTAAGGCCAGAAGCACTAACTTTTTTCAAATAGACAGTGATAAATACACTACAACTACGAGGGTTAGGTTTAAATACCTTAAAATCGCTTATTTGGAAACATGACATTCTACTGTTTTATGTCTAAACTCCTGACATTAGTCTGACAGTATAGCAGACACCCTAAAAGTTTGGAAGTGAGGAGGTGGTAACAGCACGACTATCCTATAAGAAAATAGATATTTTGAACGCAGCCCCTTAGCCCCATTAAATTTATATATTTGGGTTCCTTAGGACTTGCTGACAAAGAATATGTTAAGTGTTACGCAAATAGTCTAGGAATTAACAAATTATAGCCAAAAGAAAATAGTGAGGGTGTCAGACAACACCAAATAATAATCGCACAGTGGCATGTTTTGAAACCACCATTTTACGGGAAATAGGCCACCATGTTAAATCCTATTTGATTGGCGGGAATGATATGTAAGGCTAAACACGATTAGTCGGACTACAACTACTAATTTTGGTTGTTAGGGGAAACGTGAGAATGGTAAAAAAATTTTTGAAAAGCTGTGTAAACATGGCCCAATTGGTTAGACCCGCTAATATAGTCAATTAGGAGCGTCTGTTCAGTGCCACATTTTAAAATAAACTTACTAAGAAACAGTGCGTTGAGAACCAGATCATATTTTTCTAAATAAAAGTCTGGGACAGAGGCAGATCGGAATTTGTGCCATTATTCATCGCCAGTCAACGTATTTGTTATCATTTCCATGAATTGTGGTAAGCTTGACATATTTGAGATCTTTTTAATGAAAATTGAATGTGAATTGATAATTTATGTCTGTATGTGTGTGTGGTTCAGTAGCCAACATGAGGCAACGCCTAAATATTTCTCCAACCTGAACAGGACGTGTCGTAGAAAAGTAAAACTGCATGGAATTGCCAAACAGTACACTGACACCTATCTTATTGACTAGAAAGAAATAATGCTGGAATTGCAGAGGCGTAGTAACCATTAGGGAGGAGTATACTGGTGTAAATTGTTTCAGATGAAGCTAGCAGTTGGCCTACCGCTCTGAGCTCAGTGTTTGTTATGTATTGTGTTCAGTGTGGAAATAGATTATAAATTAGTTCTGAAATAGGAGGTACAACATTCTTGTTTCAGGGACCGTGGTCCTAAGTTATTGAAGCAGCACCTGGTCTGAGTTTTGCTGAATCCAGAGGCTGACAGCATACTCCTTGGTCCAGATAGCGACCAGTGAGGTGTCTCCAGAACACAGGAAGCAATCGAGCACAGGAGTCTTTTCCTGCCGCCATCACGAAAGATAAGCTTCTGTGGCCAGAGTAGCTCAACATTATGTGTCCCCCTCTAAAATTGACATTATATTAAACACCGAGGGACAAAAATTGTTTCAAATGACAGGAACTGTGAACTTTTCCCAATAAAAAATTATATTCCAAGATAATATCAAAACACTTGAAGTCATGATGACAAAACAACAACCTAGCTTGAAAAACAAAAACCAGTATTTACATCATATATTACTACTTCAAAACTTACACCCACATAGGATAAGAATAATAAAAAGATGTCAATACAAAGGATTAAATTTATAAAACTGTGTACATACTACTTTGTAATTACATTTGATTGTGATTCCTGGTTCACTGTGTAGTTGAATCAGGATATCCATTAGTGGAAAAGGAATTATTAGGCATATTGGTATTTTGAAACTTTACACTTGACTCATTTACGATAGTCTTATAGAGTGTTATATATGTGTGTGAGTGTCACAGTGTTGTAAAGTGTTGTGGAATAAATTAAATTGTTTATCTGTCTGTTGTTGTTGTGACTTACACTTCATCATTTTCATAACCCTAGACATTTAACGTAGTCATCACAATATTCCAGCATAATTCTGACTGAGGTATAAATGTGGTAGCAAGTAAGGTCATCTGTAATACACCACACTTATTAGATACAGATACCTTCACAGCTGATCTCAGTCAGTACACTAAGTCCCCTATAAATATTAATATCATCCCACTTTACCACATACACATAGTGGTTCTAATACTTCTGCTGTTAGTTCAGGGTCTGCCTTGAATAACTAAGCATTTAAATTGTCGTGACCATGCGCTTTTCCATTCTTTAGCCGTTTGATAGCTGTGATGATTTCTTCTCTTCGGGGAATGTCTGTATTTACGTCTAGGTCACTTTCGGCAGGAACGTTCAGCTGCATCTCTCGTGATTCCTTCTTCAGTGTTTCTCTGAAGTGCTCTTGACAGCCCATTGCCTCTCTGACAAAGGTACAAGTCTTCCTCAGTTGTTGTGATGATGTGTAGAGTGCATTGTGGATGGTTGGGTGCGATGGGAGTAGCTGGCTTCGCGGGTCAGTTAGTCTTGAACACAGTAACAGTAGGTGTTCAACTGATTCCTCGTGGTGGTGACAGTGCCTACAGTTTTGTTCACGTAGTGGGTCTATTCTATTTAAATGTTAATTGGCTGGTGCATGGCCTGTTATCAGTTGGAAGATTAGACTCTGATCTCTTCTTTTCAGTTGGATCTTGGGGGTTTAGCTTAGCTTGATGTTTGAAGAAAGGACGCCCTGTCTTGGAGGTAGCCCACTGGTTTAGCCATTGTGATGATGTGTAGAGTGTATTGTGGATGGTTAGGTGCGATGGAAGTAGCTGGCGTCGCAGGTCAGTTAATCTTGAGCACTGTAACAGTAGGTGTTCAACTGATTCCTCGTGGTGATGACAGTGCCTACAGTTTGGTTCACGTAGTTGGTCTATTCTATTTAAATGTTTATTGACAGGTGCATGGCCTGTTCTCAGTAGGAAGATTAGACTCTGATCTCTTCTTTTCAGTTGGATCTTGAGGGTTTGGCTTCGCTTGATGTTTGAAGAAAGGACGCCCTGTCTGGGAGGTAGCCCACTGGTTTAGCCATTCTTGCCTGTAATTGTTTCTCAGGATCTGTTGGCAGATTTTCAAAGTCTGAGATTATCCGGCACAATGCTTTTTCTAGTGCTGTTATTTCTGCATCATAGCTGGAGCAAATTTCTCCGCAAGGGCTAAAAGATGCAAGGGTGGTCTTCTGGGTGCAGGTTGGGGTACAAATGTTCAATATGTGGTTCATTTTTTATTTAACAGTTGCCATTCTGTCCTTTCTAACTGCTAGTAGGTGGTGTTTGATTCTAGGATCTTTTGCATTTTTAAGAAAAGATGTCTTTTGTTTTCTGTGCTCTTGGTGCCACTGCTCTATCATTTTCCTAATCTCTTCCGCTGTGTCCATTCTCAGATACCTTTCGTATGTTGCCACAGCTGAGTTTTCTCTTCTTATGTTTAAAGGTTCAATATTGGTGTTGATTTCACATGCATCTGTCGGCGTTGTCTTCATGGCACCACTTATAAACCATAGAGCGTGATTTTGGACTTTGTCTAACTTTTGTAGGAGGCTTTTGCTTGCAATAGTTTGGAGGGAGAGCGAGTAGTCAATGACTGAGCGGACATATTAAGTATAGAGTTGGCGTAATGAGTGCTGGTCTGCTCCCCACCCACAGGAGGAAAGGCGCTTGATGAGCCTAAGTCTTGTGGATGCTTTCTCAATCAGCTTGTCTTTGTGACGTTTCATGGTAAGTCTTCTACGGTCAAGCTCGACTCCAAGATATCTCGGGGAAGTTGAGAGGAACTGCGGTAAGACGTGGAGTATAATGGATGGGTATGAAAAATGTTTGCTTTCTAGGACTTACCGTAAGTGCTGATTTTGAGTCTGAGAATATAACGATGTCCTCAGGTGAAGTGATGCCACTTTCAAAGTCTGAGATTATCCGGCACAATGCTTTTTCTAGTGCTGTTATTTCTGCATCATGGCTGGAGCAAATTTCTCCGCAAGGGCCAAAGATGCAAGGGTGGTCTTCTGGGTGCAGGTTGGGGTACAAATGTTCAATATGTCTTTATTTTTTATTTAATATTTATCTACCTCCCACTAATTCTGTCCTCTTCTATCTCCAGTCCTCATTACTATTACGTTTGGGTAGTTTATTGTTCAGTTTTGTGTTTTAGTTTCGTAGTATGTATTGTTTACATCTGGAAGTGACAGTCATTTCCTTTTCTGGGTACGCACGTCTGTTCGGCGGCAAGCGTGTTAGGACTCAGCTGCCTTTAGGGAAGTGCCTAGGTTTTATTTTTATATTTATTTAGATTCTTGTGTCCTATCTAGCCTTCACTTTCTTTCCTTTCCTTGACGAAGGCCTTGTGGCCGCAACGTTGGCTATTTTCTTTGTCTTTTGTCCTCGTAAGACGAATCACCTTTTTTGATTTTTTTTCTTCAAAGATATCTCAGGAATTCTTCGTCTGCTAGTTTTTCTCCATTCATCCAGACCTCCGTGTTTTTCTCATTAACTCTCTTGTTTAGACTAAACAGGCTGTACACAGTTTTCTCTAAACTAATTTCAAGTTTCCAGAACTGGCATTGCAGAGATGGTTGTCAGGTTCTTGTTCATATTTTTGGTGATGGTTTGGAGATGTTTTCATTTTTGTCCAGATGACTAGATCATCAGCAAAGAGTGCTTTTTGGATGGTGATGACATCTGGGAGATCATTTATATATATAAGAAATAGTGTACAACTTAATGCTGATCCCTGGGGCAGTCCTTCCTTCAGGGTTCTTCTTTTTTATGTAGATCCACTGAATTTTGTTCGGATTGTTCTGTTGTGGGGAAAACCTTTTAGCCAGTTGTACATTCGCCCTAATATTCCCATTCTTCGCATTTTAAAGAGGAGGCCTATCCTCCAGACTGGATCATAGGCTTGCCTAAGGTCAATAAATGTTGCTAACACATGTTTTTGGTCTTGGTAGGCATCACCTATCTCTTGGGTGAGTCTTATCAACTGATCCATTGTCTGTTTGTTTCTTCTAAAACCTGATTGATTGATATTTAACATGTTAGTGCTTTCTAGCCACCAATATAGCCTTTCATTTATCATCCTTTCAGCGATCTTGCTTAAGTTTGATGTCAAGGAAATCGGTCGATAGCTTGTTACTTCATTAGATGGTGTGTCCTTCTTTAGGACTGGGATGATATTGGCTTTTCTCCAGTCTATTGGTAACTTGCCTTCTCTCCAGGTCTTGTTAATGAGGTCAAGGATGGTAGAGAGTTCATTATTTGAGAGATATGAGATCATTTCGTTAGTGAGCCGATCAAGTCCAGCAGGTTTTCCTTTCTTGCATTTTGTTAGGGTCATCTTGAGTTCTGACAGAGTAAAGTTCTGTTCAAAGACCTCACTACTAGCTGTTGGTTGTTTCTCCATCATTTTGGTGAGTGGTCTCATAGCACTGTCAAGTCTCTTGCGTGGTTGTTTTTTGTTTACGTTGGCAAAGTGCTCATTGAAGGCTTCTGCTTTCTGTGCATTCCTTGTTAGCGGTTCAGTGCTTGTAATGATGGGTTCGGGGTTTTTCTTTCTTTCCTTTCCTGAGAGATTTGATATGAGGCACCATGCTTTCTTTCCGTCTTTCCGCAAGTTTAACTCTCTACATTTCTTAGCCCATGTTTCTCTTTTTGCTTGTTTGCTCAGTAGTTTAACTTTGGCAGTCAGATGGTTATAATTTGCTTTGTTGGCGGGGATGACTGTTTCTCAACTTGCCGTCTTGCTTTTTTCCTCTCATTTACAGCGGCCTCCAGTTCTTTACTTCAGTAAGGTTTAAACTTTCTCCTGTATCCTCGTGGGATGGCTTCTTTTGCAGACTGAAGTAGTGCTGTGGTGATTTTACTATAGACCTTGTCTATGTCCAGCGTCATGTCGATGGCCTCGAATCGTTGTCGTACTTGTCTCCTGAAGAAATGCCAGTCTGCCTTTTTGTAGTTCCATGAGGGTGGTGTTATGCAATTTCTTTTTATTTCCCTGGTGTTTGTGATCTTAAGGAGGATGGGTCTGTGATCACTTCCGATGTCGTCGAGGACTTTAATTGAGCAATGTGGGTTACTAGAGTGAGATCTGGTCTGCTTTTTGTTCCACTGGCGCGGTGGAGCAGAGTCGGTGGGGTGTGAGCATTCTGCAGTAGGATGAGTGTGGTAGTGTTAGTGAGTTCTTCTATAGCTATTCTTGTTGGGTTCCTGTTTGTCCCACAGAAGTGAGTGACCATTCATGTCACCAGCAATGATCATTCTCACCAAGTCTGTGGTCTGGAAAGGCTTCAGAACAAGGTGTGTTTTTGGCGGGTTGTAAATGTTAATGTCATAGAAGATAGCAATGGGGCTCTGCTCAATGAAAAAACAGCTGTAATGAGAAGGTGGACAGAATATTGTAAAGAATTATATAACTGTAAACTTGACACTGACTTAGGCATATTAAACAACATTAAGTGCGAAAACAGAGAACTCGGAAATGCAGCAATACTACGGGAAGAAGTGGAAGAGGCTATATGTTCGATGAAAGGAGGGAAGTCACCGGGTGTGGATAATATACCAGCAGAGCTCTTGAAATATGGAGGACCAGATATAGTAAAAATCATGACAACAATTTGCCAGAAGATATGGAGTACAAAAAAAAATGGCCAAAAGAATGGACGCAGTCATTAGTAATACCGCTTCCAAAGAAAGGAAATCTAAAAATGTGCAAGAACTACAGAACCATTAGCCTTATTAGTCATCCAAGTAAGGTGATGTTAAGGATACTCTTGAACAGAATAAAACAGAAATCAGAAGAAATCTTGTCAGAGGAACAGGCTGGCTTTAGACCAAAAAGAAGTACCTCAGAACAAATCTTCAATATTAGATTACTGATCGAAAAACATCTCCAGCATCAACATGATTTATACCATAACTTCATCGATTTCACAAAAGCCTTCGATCGAGTCTGGCATGAAGGTTTATGGCAAATAATGAGAAAATTCAATTTTGATACCAACATCATAGATATCATTGAAGCACTATACAAGGACGCAAGCAGTGCTGTTTTTGCAAGCAATGACATTGGAGAATTTTTCAAAACAACTGTAGGAGTTCGCCAGGGATGTATCCTGTCACCAGTGCTCTTTAACATTTATCTAGAACATATTATGCAGGAGGCTCTCTACGATTATAAATCAACCATATCGATTGGAGGCCGACCTCTGTGTAATCTACGTTTTGCTGATGATATTGATCTGATAGCTGGAACAGAATCAGAACTTCAATACCTTACCTCTAGACTGGAGAAAGTAACAAGAACATATGGGATGGAAATTAATATAGAAAAAAGCAAGATATTGGTGAATAGCCATAAGAAACATGTTCCGACCAACATTACGTTAAATGGGCAAACGTTAGAAGAAGTTAACACTTTAAATATCTCGGGTCCACTATATGTAGTGATGGAAGATCAAATAAAGAAATCAAGACAAGACTTGAGATGGCCTCAGCTGCCATGACAAGGTTGAATGTGATCTGGAAAAGTAACATCAGTTTTCCTGTGAAGATCAAATTATACAAATCACTTGTATTATCTATTCTGTTGTATCGGTGTGAGGGCGGGACACTCACTGCAGATACGGAGCGAAGGATTCAGGCTTTCGAGCATAAATGTTATAGAAGAATTTTGCGCATTTGCTATAAAGAGCACAAAACAAATGTCTATGTTAGAGAGAAGATAAACACCTATGCAGGCCATCAAGAACCACTTTTGTCAATAGTGAAACGTCGAAAGCTTGCCTGGTTTGGGCATGTAACTCGTCATGACTCCCTTTCGAAAACGATCCTCCAGGGAACAGTCGAAGGTAAACGGAGAAGAGGAAGGCAAAGAAAATCCTGGGCTGATAACATCAAAGAATGGGCAGGACACGGTTTCTCCACACTTGTACGCATTGCTGAGAATAGAGAGCAGTGGAGGACCCTGTCTGCTGATGCTTCCACCATGGCACCCCTACGACCCATGACGGGTTATGGGTTGAGATGATGATGATGATGATGAAATGTTAATGATTTTCAACGGCTCTCTCTCTCCCCCAGACTATCACTTCCTGTAGATCTGTTTCGTCATTGGTTTCAAGAGCGGAAACCTCAGCCTGTGTGTCATTCCGAATAAGTGTCACTAATACTTGACATTTTATACACTTGCACTGGTACACTGTATAGCCTGTGATATGGAAGGAGGTGTCTTTTGGTAGCATTGCTTCTTGGATAACTGCAACATGGATTTTAAGGTCCAGTAGAAGCTTGGTTAGTTCTAGTTTTTTTGTTTCGAATTCCTGATATGTTGAGTTGGAGGATGCGTAGTGTGTCTGTGTTATGTGTATTCCTGGTCGTATACTTTTCACTGCCCTCCCCAGGTACAGAAGAGCAGCGCGGGTCTTGTTGACCGAAGCGACACCCGAGCTCGTATAAAGTCTGTTGTCTTTGAGGCATGTATATGATTTCATGGGGGTGTGTATGCATTTTTCAGTATCCCCGAAGGGAGGCAGTCCAGTGTATCAGTATCCCAGGATCGTCATGTCCTGCCAGAAGCATAGCATATACATCTGGGTCAGCTTATTCATCATTCTTCAGTCAGCTTTGCCAACCCATCTGCAGTGATGGTATATCTGGCATTCCCCGCCACCTAGGAGGCAGTCACAGAGGAACAAAGGTGCAATGTCCGCTGGCCTGCATCTCTTCGTCATCCATGGCGATTATTGGATAGAAGAAAAAAATGAAGCATTTAACCCATGATGTGGGGGTGGATTGGTGCAGACATGGGTTCTGCATCTACACCTATAGGGTTCCACCTACTCCTCAGCCGTCCTTTAGTCTAGCCCCTCACCAAGGACCTGTCCGGATTGGGTGACCCTGCCAGGAGTAAAACTCCCGCCGGCATAGCTCCCGGGATCATTGGGGCACTCAAGCTCTCCAACCAACGACACGGTAGGCTTACATGTGGAAAGGTCTGCTGATAGTTTTAGTTATTTCATAAACTGTGCTTTGTTCATTTCTCAGTGCTGCCACTTCTGCCTGCCTTGCAAGGTCATCCAGAAATGTCCTTTTGTTTACACGGGTTTGACGTTTTACTTCTTTGTCCAGCTGACTGTACTGTTCGCTATTCATTTCCTTTAACCTGGGAGACTTTGCTTCTGTTTCTTTCTTTTCATTTCTATGGTGTTTAGCGTTTCTGGTGTTATCCAGTCTTGTCTCTTTCTTTCCTGGAATCCCAAGTATGATTCGCTGCTTTCCTTGTATATTGTTGAAATGATGTTGAATTTCTGGTCAACATCATCAGTCGCTGTACTTTCCTGGCTTTCGGCAATTTGATATCGTCTCTTTACATCAATATCTAAATTCACCCTACCCTTATTTATTTTACAATTGTTAACGATAATTGACTATTAAATTTTGTTATCCGTAAATATACAAATTTAAAGTTGATTTAGTCATTTTGAGTGAACTGCATCCGTATGTCTCAGTCATTTAAAATATGTATAACAAAGATATTTAAGTAATATTTTACTGGGTTAAATCAGTTGGGGGCTCACCAGAACGAACAAAATCCTAACTTATAGAAGATCGAGAAAGATAAGAAGTTTACACGGCCTGGATTCTGTCAGCCGTAGTACTTGATTCCTTTAAATTCATATGAGGCTGTCTAGAATTGAAGCACCATTCTTCAGTTCACATATCTGCCAAGAGTAATCTTGAGCGAAAGGTAGACACCTTTGAAGACCCTCAGTAGATACTCTGAATTTTGGCCAATGTTGGATCATCACTGCAGAGCAAGGGGGGTAAATCCCGTGACAATGGGAATGGCAAACTCATTATGTTAAACAAATTGCTTGGGAAACCACCGGTGAAAGGATAGTTTTTGTTTTTGTGTAAGCTTCCTCAAGGGGGGCCATCTACAGTGGTGGTTCTTATGAGCATACAAGGAACTAACGATGAAACTGACCAATTAAAAAAAAACACCAGCCCGTATATGGGAAAAGCAAGTTGTTTGTACGTGCATACGTATGTATATATATATATATATATATATATATATATATATATATATATATATATATATATATATATATATATATATATATATATATATATATATATATATATATATATATATATGTGATAGGGTGGGCGAGATGATGATGATGATTATATTGTGATGTGTGATCACTCTCTTTTCACACTCGCACCGACCCGAACAACAATAAAACTCTTGATTCTAGAGGCAGGGGCTGCATTTATTTTTACAACCCATTCAGTGATTCAGCAAACATTAAACAAATAAACCAACGAACATAACAAAACAAAACAAAACACCCAGCATGTGCCCGATTGCTACTCTGAAGACGATTGCTACTCTGAAGACGCAAACAAAGCAACGGCTGGTTAAAATCATAGTTAAATAATGATACTCTCATCCTTCCACGCCACCTGACACCCTCAACTATCACACACGCACACACTCATGCGTGTCGTCCAGTGCGACTAGTATGGTGTTGTGCATGAGGCTGGCAACCTCACCATGTAACACAGATTGCTACCGAAACCACTACTGCAAGGGCACACTCTCAGCTATCACACACACACACACACTCATGCATGTCGTCCAATGAGACTAGTATGGTGTTGTGCATGAGGCTGGCAACCTCACCGTGTAACATAGATTGCTACCGAAACTACTACTGCACGAGCATCTGAATGCTTCATACGGATGAAACCACACTGGTGGCCCCATGCTCCCACAGGAGTGGAGAAGAGAAATATATATCTCCAAGTGAGCCCACGTGCTCTCACAAACCATTCTTCACATAACCATAATTAAATAATAATCAACTGGACATAAAATAATATTCTTCAACTACATGTACATCAAATACTCTCAATAATAAGAGTAAACCACCACCTCGAACTGATCCATCTCAATATTCGTCACTGCCCTCTGAAGCATGTCGTATATGACAACTGATGAGACTGGGAATCTCATCACATGAAACACATCGTTACCGAAACAAATCACTGCCATAGCATATAAATGCTTCTTGTCGGCTTGTGATGGACACCAGCCACATTGGTGTTTCCATGCTCCGCAGGGAGCAAACAGAGAAACACCTGTCTCAGCGTGCTTTACGCACGCTCTCCAGAAATCTAAATATATATTCTCACTTCAAAGTAACCCATAAATATATACAGTAGAATAATCAATCATCGTGAAATACGCTCAATTACTTTTACATAACAGAAATAAAGTATAATTACTCTTGACTTTAACCAAACTGGAATTAACACGAAAACTATCTCATTCCTTTACTGGGGAAAATTATCTTAATCTGCTTCCACCCACGTGTCAATTCACACAATATAACATAGCGTAACATACAGGCTTATAACAAGCTAAGAGTGTTACCGCAGACCCCTTGGCGCCTTCTTTATTCACCGCGCCGCCTTTCATGACCACGTGGCCGCCATCTTGATATTTTCTAATATCATCTAAATTCAAGTAATAGATGCTTCTCTGTCCAGTTTCATGTATAAAACACTCTCCTACTAAATTTGCCCGGCCTGATGACTGAAATACTTGATACTAAATTCTCACATCTGGATTTAGGCTTAGCGTGCCTCATAAAACCTATCAACCATTATTTTCACTCATCTATCATTTCGAGACTAAATCATAATGCCCTAAAAAGACATTTCCTTTGGGAACACATCTATCTATTTATTTAGACCTAATTCACTAAACATTAAAATAGCCACATCGATATTATTTCAGAATTATATAAAACTAATGCTAATTTAAATTAACTCACGTGTCATGTCTTTGTGTTCTTCTGCTTACCCACACAGGGCGCCTCGTTTCTCTCTCTGGGCGGTTCTTGCAAAAATCGCTCATTCGCCGGCTAGGCGCTTCTTATATAGGCCCTGTGGCGCATCACTCACTTACTGGGCGCTGGGCGTATTAATCTTGGCTACTTAAATATCACATACATACATACATATACATTACACACCAGTTGAAAGAACGGTGATGCCTTACAATTTTTTTTTTCTGGTTAGATGTGACAGAAATAATCGCACCAACTTTTTGGACTTGTCTTCGTCGATATTTATGATTAAGTACTAGCAATAACCCGTCATCATTGACAGGTTTTTAATTATAATGTGTTGTTTCTGTTACATGTATTACATTGCTGCTTCTTCTATAGTCTCGCTTGCTCGTTGTGAATGACGCGATCGTCTCTTCCTTTTAGCCATCTTATCATTTTGATCCATAATAATAATTCTGCAATACTTTAAATTAAAATTTTATCTTGAAGAAACAATTTAAAAACTTACATTTTAAGGTTATTTTTAAGAAAAATGATGAGTTAAATCCGTTTCCCGAATGACACTGGACAGAAGAGTATCTTGATTGTCTTTTGATTTAATGCACACCGTCACACTTTGCTATTTTCGCGAGAGTACGTATAAGGGGAAACAATACAATTGTTGTCAAACTTTCAACCACAGTTGCACCCCCTTTGCTGTGCTCGAAACTTAATGTACACTCTCAAAAAATAGAAAAAAGTGCGCAAATCCACGGTGTGCAAAGTGTGACAGACCGACCGACCGAAGTACCTTACGGCAGGAATTATGGTATTGGATTACTATCTTGATGTATATATGTGGTGGTTTTGATGTTATTAAGTGCGGTTTGCTATGTTACCTAGTGGACTGAATGAGGTCAGCTGTGAAGGTCCCTGAAGATAAAAGTTTATGTGAGTTACAGGATACCTTTCTGCTACCACCTATGACCTCAAACAGACTTATTCTGCTATTATGTATGTTAGCTACGTTCAATGTCTAGGGTACTGAAATGTGGTGTGCAGGTAATTAAGTACACAGACACACACATATATATAAACACTAGGTCTAATACTAAGCTCTATGATCAAGTAAATTAACACTGTTGAAATTTAAAATTTACAATTTTTTTAAACTTTATTTAGTCCTGAGCCAAGTTTTCTTATGGTCAGGACGTGTGAATCAAGATGAATTTATATCAATCAAAGAGCATATAATTGAATGATCACATGAAAAAATGTGTACATAGATATATAAGTGAAATTTGTTAATATGGATACTAACTACAGAGTCTTTGGGAAAACTAGTACTGGATGACGGGTCGTGGTGATATCATCATGCCTAGTTCTTGTTATACTGTTCATTGGTTTTTTTAACAGGGGTAATGGTGGTAAAGTTCTTTATTCACAGTGTTTTTTAAATTTATTTATTTATATTGATGAATCAGCAGCAGGCCAGGTCTTCAATACTTAACTGGCCTGTGTCGATGTAGTCAAGATGTTCACTTGGCCCACTCCTCACAGTTGCTGAGGTAAAATGATAGGCTACTCCTCACAGTTGCTGAGGTAAAATGATAGGCTTCTCCTCACAGTTGCTGAGGTAAAATGATAGGCTTCTCCTCACAGTTGCTGAGGTAAACTAATAGACTTCTAGTCATCCACCGTTTGATCTCTTCAGAGCATCTGGCACTAGCACAGTGCCAGACAAAGAAACTCTGAAACCACAAAATTAGGCTATGTCATAGCATACTGCCTACTTTACCCTGTTTACTAATCATAAAACATAAATTAACAAGACAAGATCAGATCTCTCTGACCGACCCAGCACCTCTCATCCAGGCTGTCATCAAGTAGCACCAGTTTCCCATTCCTCTATGACTGCATTGCATCTGAAATATGTTCATTAGTCTCTTTTTCCATCTAATAAGGTGGGTGATATGTTCCCACTGATCTCCTGAAATAAAGATCTGTCTTCTACATTCTTGGACATGTTTTCCCATATTATTTATTCGCCTCTAGGCCCTGGACTGTCGCTGGGGACCTAGAATAAGTACTCACTTGTCGTAATCATTTTTCATGACATGGCAGTATCAATCACTCAGAATTGTTAAATAAAAGGTTAATAATTTTTCCCTTACCACAATTCAAATGAAAACACACAGATACGTTGTACTAGCACAAACTCAGCTGAGCTGCTGGCTATACTATGGCGTCCCACTTGAAATATTATCTATCTTTACTGGGCGTCACAGTTCTAAGCATCAACGATCTGTTGCTGTGGACAGTCTTCAACAAATGGCACTTGCCGGCTAATTTTTGTCAACAATATTTCTCGTTCGTCCAATCGGAGTACTTCCCCTCTACAGTTTAAATATTTAGACTTAAATGTCCAATTTTAGTCCAGTTTCGGTCTAGTGTGAAATGTACTTCTGTCGGTCCGTCCGTCCGAACTTGGGTTTTCCCAAAATTACACTTGGTTTTGGACCAAACTACAAAAAAAAAAAAAACACAAATTTTGTCTCACTTACGTATAAGATTTCTATGCTAAGTTATTTTTAGCTTCTACCCTCCTTGTCTGCCCCTTGTCCACATGTAATTTGTTTTTCTACGTTAGTCTCAAGGACGTGTCAAAAGTAACTTTTGTGAGAAGTGTGCACAAATAACTGTCTGCTCGTCTGTATTGAACAATACAGTCTTTCGTCAATATCTTCCGTGTTATCTGTCCGTCTTTGTAATTAAAAGTATATTATTTCTCAGGGAAAGATGGACTATCAAACTAGCTAATTTTTATTCTTCTAAACTTATTATTAAGAAAATGCATAATTTTTTTCCTGTTAGTCTTGAAATTTGTTTTTACTACTCGTTCACGGCGTTTGCCGCTATATTCAAATTAAAACGACTATTTACCGTAGAACGTCCAAGATACGTCTGTTTCTGACAAGAGCTAAGGTCGTTTTTCGTGTTCCATTTCTTACATTGTGTCAACTAGTGGCGTAATTTTTTGCTTTAAAACCGCAAATTGCGTCTTCTTTGCTTTAGATTCAAACACGTGTGCAGACTGCATCATTTTTTCCTTTCATCTCCGTTTCTATCCCGTCTAAACGAATAGGCCGTTAGTCTTCAT
>JAMPIV010012863.1:0-17500 GCA_024509875.1 Oreohelix idahoensis | reverse complement strand
GGTAGATCTCAAGACATTATTTGGTAGATCTTTAGGTGACGGAGGGGGTTAAAAAGAATGTTTGACCAAGGTAATTTTCGGACTTGCCCTCTCAAACCGGCATTTCAAAGCGCGGTGTCCCCAGGGTTAAAGATACTTTCACCGCATTCCAATGAAAACTTTCAAGCTAGCTTACTCAAATACACGTTATTCATGAACTGTATAAGATAGAAAGCGATCTTTTTTTTTAAGTAAAGTTAACATTCGGTGAAATAGTTAGTTGTAATTTTTCCATCGCACTGATGATGGGATAGTAGGAATCAGATCTTGCGGCAGAGATAAAAGTAACATATAGGCTGAACTTAATACACAGTCTTAGATACTCTGATACCTGGAAACACATGCTATTTGATCAAGGTAGATCTTTTAATTGAGCTCGGTGTTTCTACAGTAGAGCCTCACAGCTCCTGGGTTACCGGCCGCTGAGTTAGAGTCAATCGTTGGGCGACTGGCGACTTGTGTGTGCGTGTGTGAGAGAGAGGAGAGAGAGAGAGAGAAGCCTGAAAGGGACTGTCAGCTTTAAAAGAGAGATAGATGTGGTTATTTGAGAGCAAACTACCAAGAGGAAGTAGGCCTTTACTATCTGTCAATGATGTTGTTGCCTTCTGCCCATGCCATAATGATTATATAACTATTACTACTCAATCAATATAAATAAAGGTAGTCTCATAGCAGACACTGCTGTCTGAATCCAGACCCCAAAAAAAATGAGTACATTTTTGACACTCAGCAACTATTACTATTTTATAAAAAAAAAAAAGAGGGTAAAGGTAATCTCATAGCAAATACTGCCGCATGAGAGTATACTAGTTTCCTTCCTCACTGCCTTTGCCTTTCCTAACTTGAGCGCAGAGTCGGGTGCATGACACTACTAAATCCCCTGTAGCTCCCAGGGGGTATCTGATAAGACAGAGACAGAACAGGACTGCTGCTGAATAGTTCAGGCATGTGTACCTCATCATGTGAAACGAATTGCTGCAGAAACCACTGCTGCAAGAGGATGAAAAATGCTTGGTGCAGGTTTCCTGCAAGAGGGACCAACTGAATTATTTCTCCATGCTCTGTTAGGGGTGAAAAGAAGAGAAAATGAATGATGCCTCCTGGGATCGAACCAGGCCCCTTTGCCTCAAGAAGCAAATGATCAGAACGTTCTGCCACTCAGACTCTGTTATTAAGGATTTACTATTTGCTTATCTCTCAGTGCTGCACGGATTTGATTTATTTTTATAGCTTTTCTTATATTTTTTATGCACTTGAAGGTACTTTTATCACATCTGACTTTTTGTGTGATCATGTGCTATAAAGATAATATGTACTCGTCTCCTTTACTCCCTCACATATAACTATACTACTGGACAATAGTTAAGGACCACCATTCAGTTTAGACAAGGTTTATATAATTGACTGGCAAACTGTAAAGACAAGTGAAAATGTCATTAAAACTGAGCTCAGCGAAATGTGCATACATTTCTGTGTGCACCAGGTTAATTTTTTTTTTAAATGTAAAAAAACTGGGTCACTTTAACCCGCATGTGAAAATTGCCATTGTTGCTGAAAAAAACTCGTGGTTTTTGCAACAGGCCTCACTAGTTCAAAAGGTGAAAAAGTGAGTTGAATTTGAATGCACGTGGAAAATGATCATCGGTAAAGAGTGTTCACCGTTGGTATGCAATAAATCAGTATGACAAGTGGTCGAAATGATCACTGCATTAGCCATGCCACCAAGGAGAAGTCTCAGCACTGTAGACCGTGGTCGAGCCATGGCATGGATTCAGGATGGTCAATCTGTTCGTCATGTTGCAAGACGTTTAGCAGTGTCCCACTCTACCATTCAGAGACTTCTTGAGAGATTTCAAGCTACCGGACATTTGGAAAATCGACCCTGCTCAGGAAGAATTATATAAACCTTGTCTAAACTTAATGGCGGCCCTTAACTTTTGTCCAGTAGTATAGTTACATCTATTTCTGTCATGAGTACTTATATATCTCAGTTTATTATATGCTTCTTTATGGCGCCACAAAATATAGTTTAAAGTATTAAAACTACCGATTTTGATTATTTCATTCATTAATTGTCATGGATTCCATTAATGAGCTTTCATTGCATTGCCAATGGAAATCAAAAGAAATCTAGTTCAACACAAAAATAAGAATCTTTGGCTTAAATATAAAGGCTGTCTCATTGTTGGTTCTGAAGTGGGAAAGAAATAAGAATCTTTGGCTTAAATATGAAGGATTTCTCATTGTTGATTCTGAAGTGGGAAAGAAATAAGAATCTTTGGCTTAAAAATGAAAGATGTTTCATTGTTTGGTTCTGAAATGGGGGGGAAAAAAAAGAACCTTTGGCTTAAATGTGAAAGATGTGTCATTGTTTGGTTCTGAAATTGGGAGAACAATAAAAGTGGCTACCAGAAATATGAGATTTTCATAAATGGAAGCTGGCACAGAACAGGATTAAAATGGTATGACAAGATCACCAGTCTGATAGAATGAATATGTGGAACAAGAATTCCTCAGCCTACTCTTTCCTTGTGGAGGAGGTTATTGAAGAGGATGGAGTTTATGAGGATGTCATTGCCGTTGACTATAAAAATATGTAAGCATACGTAAAAGAGTGCTTTTTTGTTGTTCTTGCTTATCAGTTTCTTCTATAACATGTGTAACTTTTTTGTCAGGTGTGTGTTGGCTGGCGTTGGCAATGATCTTTTTCTACAACCTGCACCCTACTGCTTTTTTATGAGTTCTTTTGACTTTCTTTCATGCCATGCTATCAGACTGTCACAGCACAATCTGCTTATAACATAAATCATGCAGATAGCATTAGTGAGTAAGAATCAAGAAGTAAGGATGCCACAATTAGAAAGTATTCATTATACAGTCTGGAGTAAAGACTGAAAAAAGACGTTTTTATTACTTAATCTGGAATAATGGTCACAGAAAGACTTTATCATCTTGCTATCTGGAATAATAGTCACAGAAAGACTTTATCATCTTACTTTCTGGAATAATGATCACAGAAAGACTTTATCATCCTGCTATCTGGAATAATGGTCACAGCTTTATTATCATACAGTCTGGAATAAGGTCACAGAAAGACTTTATCTTGAAATAATCTGGTATATAGGTCAAAGAAAGACTTTGTCATAAAACAGTGTGGAATAAAGGTCAAAGAAAGACTTTGTCATAAAACAATCTGGAATAAAGGTCAAAGAAAGACTTTGTCATAAAACAATCTGGAATAACAGTCTTAAGTAAAGGTCAATGAAAATCACAATAAGCCCATGTAGATCCTGGGAATCTCTCAGGAAACAAAGAAAGACTAGCACTGTTGCTTCTTCAGACATGCTGCATGAAGCAACTACAGTAATATAAGGTTGGGTGTGGGGCTGGCAACCTCATCATGCAGAATCAATTGCTACAGAACTCACCACACTAGAGCACAAGAAGGTTGTGGGCAGGCTTCCGGCTAAGGTTCTAGCTGCAGTGGTGGCTTGATGAAGATGATGATGAAGATGATGATGAAATCACACTGTGTCATCATCATCAATTTCCATTTTGCTCTTTATAGAGTGTGGATTCTCCACTGCAGCTTGTATACAGGTATACCTCGCTTTACTGCGGTGGCCTGGAACCGAACCCGCAATATCTCCGAGGTATACCTGTACTTACAGGAATCCTGCATCTACCATTTACATGCTTGTGCAGTAATAATTTGTGTAGCAGTTTGTTCTACATGATGAGATAGACACTATTTACCCTAGTTTTGTCATAGCCATTGACATTATTGTAAAGTGTTCGATTTCAAAAAGATGGTAAATTTTCGATAGAATGTTCCTTAGTTAACCATTTTTTTTTTTTTTGTGTGCATATTCAGTAAGTTTAAATTATGGTTAAGCTGCTTAAACTGCTATCTTAGGTTTGTATACTTTTCTTCTTGCAGTTACATATCATTCTAATGTACTTTTTACCCAGCAGATATGAAGACAATATGGAATATAAAAAACAGATAACTCCCAGACGACGTCGAGTAGGTTATCCTCCCATTACACCAAATGCTTGCGTGAAAGATAGTGTTATGAATGGAGTTTTTGACCACATTTGGCAAGAAGTAAGTACATGGTCGTGATAATAAATATAATACGTAGCACCTCACAGAGTTGCGATGTCACTGTTGTCTGTTTGTGGGGAGGGGGGGGGCTGCTAAAACACTAAGATTTTCTTGGAAGCACAGACTTTGAGATCTTTTAACTGAAGCAAGTTTCAACTTCTCTGCTATTATAGGGTTTAGATCTTCAATATCTCCCTCATTTCCTCTTACCCTGGGGATTCCAGAACAAGGACTGCCCTGTAAAGCTATCTCATTTCCTCAATGGGTGTCCTAGCAAATGCCAGCATCATTTCATCACCTCAGGTTCCGTTGATGTTTGACTGGTTCTTTCCATCAGTTCTATATGATGATCATATACTTTTATGGTTAAGGAAAAAAAAAAAAATTTTTTGTGTGTTTTTGTTTGTTTGCGGGTTTTGCCTTCTTGTGGCGAGCGAGACATGCTTCTTTCAACCTAGACTTAAGTCCTTTGGTTATACCAGAGCGCAATTTGCCATTTAAAAATAAGTGAACACTGTTAACTAAAGCGATGTGTTGATAAACTCTATGCCCTGAAAAGGACTACTAGGATCTATCAGCTAGCGTGAAGTCACCCTGAAAAGGACTGCTAGCCCGACCAACGTTGATAGATACTAATTCCAGAAAAGGACTAACATTATCCATCTGCTAGCATAAAGCCATGAAAAGGACTTGCCCTAAAAAGGACTCGCAGCTACACCAATGCTGCCCCTACCTCCTCAGTGTTCAGCGAACACCAGTTGTAGTGAACAAGCCGAATGTGACAAAGAGTTTGAAATGAATACTTTCTTTCTATATGGCAGAATATGGAAATGATTATTCTTTTTTTCTAAGTCTTATTATAGAAATGATGATTATTATTCTGTAAAATACATTATGACAATTATTATTCTTTCTCTCTGACGTAATAGTTTTTGTTGGACGAATAGACTTTGAGATCGAGTTTCAACTTTTCTGCTATCAAAAATGTTAGAGTTTGAATATTAAAGATGATCTTAAGTGTGTATGTATATATTTGAAAGTGCTGTAGTAGCACCTGTTCTGAAACAGCAGAACTGAAAACTGTTTTTTTTTCATAACTTAACAGACATAATCTTTTATCAGATCAATTTTTTTACTAAGTTTTTTCCCAAGGCCTTTAAAGGTTTTACAACAACTGTTTTTGTGATGCCAAAAAAAAAAAAAAATACAGGATTACCCAGAATAGTGACTAAAGCCATGTCCTCAGAAGGGACCCTGACATCACCACCAGAACTGCTATGCTGTGGAACCCAGAAGCTTGACGAAAGAGAGGCCGACCAAAGACAATCTGATGAAGAACAGTGGAACCTAAGATGCAAAGCATGAACCAGAGTTGAGGCACGGCATGAAGGATGGCCACCAACCGAGCAAAATGGAGACATTTGTTGCTGTCCTACAAGACGCCACTAGGTGTGTTGGCCACTGACTGTTTTGTCAGCCATGGGATGAGAATCAAAGAAGAGAAGTGACTAAAACCTGCAAGAAAATGTAAAACATACTAGCAGTAAAATGCAGTTGTCTGGTTAATAGTACAAATGCGTTTACATTCCGTGTATAATAAACAACAGCTTGTTGACACCTGAGCTAACCTCTGCCAACCTTGAGTACATATGGAGAACCAGGAACACAATACATTATTGTTGTAACATGAAAATGAGGCTATTGGCAAAATAGAAGAATTAAGATGGCATGACAAGAACACGACTGTGGAACTGTTGGAAAGCATGTGGCAAATAATAAGCCATACCTGGAGGAAAGTAGCTAATAGCATTACAAGGCAGGGCTTATTCTACAGGGTAATTGAAAAGTCGCTTCCAATTTTTAAATTGTTATATCTTTGCTCATCACACTAATTTATACGACACAAATGTCAAAGTAAAGAGGATTAATTAACATTTTATTACATGGAATGATATTTCACATTAACATTGCCACACACGTTATTTCTTAGCCAGCAGCAATCATTAGCTGTACCTTGTAATGTCAGTTTATTAACCATTTTAGATTTTGAAAAATTATGTCTAGGAATAAAAATGGAAGAAATAATACTTATTTGTCAAATGGCAGTTATTGCCCCTTGTTTTGACATTTGTTTCATGTATATCCAATAGATACAAAGGAGGGTATAAATATTAAAAATTGAGTATGTCTTTTGAATCACCCTGAAGATTACCAGGGTAAAATAGATGGAGACCCAACAATACATAGAAAGGAGAATTGAAGATATGCTTTGAAAGGATACAGAATTCATGGAAACAACCAGAGTGGCTGTCATGGAAGAGGAAGATGTGACATGGATCAGTTGAAGGGTTATGGTCCACATGGAGCTGTTGTTGTTGTTGTTGTTGAATTAGGGCTGCTGAACTTCTTGCTCTTTTGTAGCCAATACCACGTTGACGACTCCTTATTATCATCATCATTGTAGATCTAGGGTTTTCCGGTGGCTTTTCTGTCAATCCAATACATGTTGAGTTGAGGTCTTGAGCTCCAGTTTCTCCAGCTTGGCTTGCATTTAAAGGTTCATCACATCTGGTCCCAAGCTTAGGAGGAAGAAGTGCGTGGCATAATGTGCATTCCTCGCCATCCATGGGGGCTCTTCAACTATGCAGAGCTAAAATACTGTGGTTCTGGGCTCTCCCAAGGAATTGTCACATCCTGCAAAGAGACACTCCTCAGCTTCCCCTGCCTATCACTGGGTCTGCAGTAAGATCCTTCTGCTTGCAGTCAACCAAGTCAAAGCCAAAGAATTACGTCTGAGGCTCAAGTGACTTCTCCAAGCCTAGTGTGCAATGCTGGGTTCTCAACAAGTTTCACAACAGGGGGAATCCCTGGAAGTGTGTAAATGATTTCAGAAGTCAGTGGGGGTGTAATTAGCCTCACAGACAGAGGTTCACATCCAAATCTACATACTGTAGCATTGTGCATAGCTGGTGGTCATATCTTCTTCTTCTTCCTCGTTCGCCCTGAAAAGGACGGTGGTTGCGTTGTGTCTGTTTCCAACGTAGCTGTGATATCTGCACCTTTCGGTCGACACATCCGACTTCTGCACGGCATTTTTTAGGACCGGGTTTGCCTTCCCATTGCGAGGTGGTCATATAAGGATGACTCCAGATGACTCTTTTTTTTTTTTAAAATGCTGTGCTCTGTTTCTGATTTCTCCCAAGGAATTGTCACGTCCTACACAGAGCCACCTCTCAGTTCCCCTTGCCCATCATGGGCCCGTAGTGAGATCCTCCTGCATGCAGCCAACCAGGTAAAAAGCTGAAGTTACATCTGGGGCTCAATGGACTCCTCCAAGCTTAGTGTACAGTGCTGGGTTCTCAACATGTTTCACCACAAGGGTAATCCCTCGAAATATGTGGATGATTTCAAGAGTCAATGAGGGTGTAATCAGCCTCACAGACAGGTTCACTTCCACATTTGAATACTTAGCATTGTGCTTAGCTGGTGGTCAGATAAGGATGAATCCAGATATGCCTCCATGCGTACATGGATGATTAACGATCATGATGATTTTTTTTCTCTGACATATTGCATGACTTTCTCCACTGAGGTATTGTAGAAATTATTGTTTCTCTCTGATGCATCCATCTTACTTACTTAGTCGTTCCCCTTCTACCGTGAGGTGTAGAGGTTTGGAAGAGAGAGCGCCAGACTTATTCTATCGGCTGTCTTCCTCCTGGCCTGGTTCCATTCTAGTCCTCGGTCCTTCAAAGATTGTCTAATGTTGTCCTCCCAGCGGACTCTGGGTCGTCCTCGGGGTCTGGATCCTTGGCTCTTTGTTTCCCATGCTTACTCGTAATCGTGGTTTAAAGCAAACAGGTGATTGGCCTGTTGTGCCTTTGCATGGTGGAGGGACTGCCTCCTTATCTATCCCTGTCTCCAAGTTGTATGTCTATCCCTGTCCTCAAGTTGTATGTCTATCCCTGTCTCCAAGTTGCATGTCTATCCCTGTCACCAAGTTGTATGTCTATCCCTGTCCCCAAGTTGTTTGTCTATCCTGTCTCCAAGTTGTATGTCTATTGTATGTCTGTCTCCAAGTTGTATGTCTATCCCTGACCCAAGTTGTATGTCTATCCCTGTCTCCAAGTTGTATGTCTATCCCTGTCTCCAAGTTGTATGTCTATCCCTGTCTCCAAGTTGTATGTCTATCCCTGTCCCCAAGTTGTATGTCTATCCCTGTCTCCAAGTTGTATGTCTATCCCTGTCCTCAAGTTGTATGTCTATCCCTGTCTCCAAGTTGTATGTCTATCCCTGTCTCCAAGTTGTATGTCTATCCCTGTCTCCAAGTTGTATGTCTATCCCTGTCTCCAAGTTGTATGTCTATCCCTGTCTCTAAGTTGTATGTCTATCCCTGTCTCCAAGTTGTATGTCTATCCCTGTCTCCAAGTTGTATGTCTATCCCTGTCTCCAAGTTGTATGTCTATCCCTGTCTCCAAGTTGTATGTCTATCCCTGTCTCCAAGTTGTATGTCTATCGCTGTCTCCAAGTTGTATGTCTATCCCTGTCTCCAAGTTGTATGTCTATCCCTGTCTCCAAGTTGTATGTCTATCCCTGTCTCCAAGTTGTATGTCTATCCCTGTCTCCAAGTTGTATGTCTATCTCTGTCTCCAAGTTGTATGTCTATCCCTGTCTATGTATCCATCCCTGTCTCCAAGTTGTATGTCTATCCCTGTCTCCAAGTTGTATGTCTATCCCTGTCTCCAAGTTGTATGTCTATCCCTGTCTCCAAGTTGTATGTCCATCCCTGTCTGCAAGTTGTATGTCCATCCCTGTCTGCAAGCTGTATATCCATCCCTGTCTGCAACTTGTATGTCTGTCCCTGTCTGCAAGCTGTATGTCCAGCCCTGTCTGCAAGTTGTATGTCCATCCCTGTTTCCAAGTTGTATGTCTATCTCTGTCTCCAAGTTGTATGTCTATCCCTGTCTCCAAGTTGTATGTCTATCCCTGTCTCCAAGTTGTATGTCTATCCCTGTCTCCAAGTTGTATGTCTATCCCTGTCTCCAAGTTGTATGTCTATCCCTGTCTCCAAGTTGTATGTCTATCCCTGTCCTCAAGTTGTATGTCTATCCCTGTCCTCAAGTTGTATGTCTATCCCTGTCTCCAAGTTGTATGTCTATCCCTGTCTCCAAGTTGTATGTCTATCCCTGTCTCCAAGTTGTATGTCTATCCCTGTCTCCAAGTTGTATGTCTATCCCTGTCTCCAAGTTGTATGTCTATCCCTGTCCCCAAGTTGTTTGTCTATCCCTGTCTCCAAGTTGTATGTCTATCTCTGTCTACAAGTTGTATGTCCATCCCTGTCTCCAAGTTGTATGACTGTCCCAGTTTCCAAGTTTTATTTCTATCTCTGTCTGCAAGTTGTATGTCTATCCCTGTCTCCAAGTTGTATGTCTATCCCTGTCCCCAAGTTGTATGTCTATCCCTGTCCCCAAGTTGTATGTCTATCCCTGTCTCCAAGTTGTATGTCTATCCCTGTCCCCAAGTTGTATGTCTATCCTTGTCTCCAAGTTGTATGACTGTCCCTGTTTCCAAGTTGTCTGTCTATCCCTGTCTCCAAGTTGTATGTCTATCCCTGACCCAAGTTGTATGTCTATCCATGTCTCCAAGTTGTATGTCCATCCCTGTTTCCAAGTTGTATGTCTATCCCTGTCTGCAAGGTGTATGTTTCATCCCTGCCTCCAAGCTGTATGTCCATCCCTGTCTGCAAGTTGTATGTCTATCCCTGTCTCCAAGTTGTACATCTATCCCTGTCCCCAAGTTGTATGTCTATCCCTGTCCCCAAGCTGTATGTCTATCCCTGTCTCCAAGTTGTATGTCTATCCCTGTCTCCAAGTTGTATGTCTGTCCCTGACCCAAGTTGTATGTCTATCCCTGTCTCCAAGTTGTATGTCTATCCCTGTCCCCAAGTTGTATGTCTATCCCTATCTGCAAATTGTATGTCCATCCCTGTCTGCAAGTTGTATGTCTATCCCTGTCTCCAAGTTGTATGTCCATCCCTGTCTGCAAGTTGTATGTCCATCCCTGTCTGCAAGCTGTATATCCATCCCTGTCTGCAAGTTGTATGTCTGTCCCTGTCTGCAAGCTGTATGTCCAGCCCGGTCTGCAAGTTGTATGTCCATCCCTGTTTCCAAGTTGTATGTCTATCCCTGTCTGCAAGGTGTATGTTTCATCCCTGCCTCCAAGCTGTATGTCCATCCCTGTCTGCAAATTGTATGTCCATCCCTGTCTGCAAGTTGTATGTCTATCCCTGTCTCCAAGTTGTATGTCCATCCCTGTCTGCAAGTTGTATGTCCATCCCTGTCTGCAAGCTGTATATCCATCCCTGTCTGCAAGTTGTATGTCTGTCCCTGTCTGCAAGCTGTATGTCCATCCCTGTCTACAAGTTGTATGTCCATCCCTGTCTGCAAGTTGTATGTCTATCCCTGTCTCCAAGTTGTATGTCTATCCCTGTCTCCAAGTTGTATGTCTATCTCTGTCTCCAAGTTGTATGTCTATCCCTGTCTCCAAGTTGTATGTCTATCTCTGTCTCCAAGTTGTATGTCTATCCCTGTCTCCAAGTTGTATGTCTATCCCTGTCTCCAAGTTGTATGTCTATCCCTGTCTCCAAGTTGTATGTCTATCCCTGTCCTCAAGTTGTATGTCTATCCCTGTCTCCAAGTTGTATGACTGTCCCTGTTGTCTCCAAGTTGTATGTCTATCCCTGTCTCCAAGTTGTATGTCTATCCCTGTCTCCAAGTTGTATGTCTATCCCTGTCTCCAAGTTGTATGTCTATCCCTGTCTCCAAGTTGTATGTCTATCCCTGTCTCCAAGTTGTATGTCTATCCCTGTCTGCAAGCTGTATGTCTATCCCTGTCTCCAAGTTGTATGTCTATCCCTGTCTCCAAGTTGTATGGCTATCCCTGTCCCCAAGTTGTATGTCTATCCCTGTCTCCAAGCTGTATGTCCATCCCTGTCTGCAAGTTGTATGTCCATCCCTGTTTCCAAGTTGTATGTCTATCCCTGTCTGCAAGGTGTATGTTTCATCCCTGTCTCCAAGCTGTATGTCCATCCCTGTCTGCAAGTTGTATGTCCATCCCTGTCTCCAAGTTGTATGTCTATCCCTGTCTCCAAGTTGTATGTCCATCCCTGTCTGCAAGTTGTATGTCCATCCCTGTCTCCAAGTTGTATGTCCATCCCTGTCTGCAAGTTGTATGTCCATCCCTGTCTGCAAGCTGTATGTCCATCCCTGTCTGCAAGTTGTATGTCTGTCCCTGTCTGCAAGCTGTATGTCTATCCCTGTCTACAAGTTGTATGTCCATCCCTGTCTCCAAGTTGTATGACTGTCCCAGTTTCCAAGTTTTATTTCTATCTCTGTCTGCAAGTTGTATGTCTATCCCTGTCTCCAAGTTGTATGTCTATCCCTGTCCCCAAGTTGTATGTCTATCCCTGTCCCCAAGTTGTATGTCTATCCCTGTCTCCAAGTTGTATGTCTATCCCTGTCTCCAAGTTGTATGTCTATCCCTGTCTCCAAGTTGTATGTCTATCCCTGTCCCCAAGTTGTATGTCTATCCCTGTCTCCAAGTTGTATGTCTATCCCTGTCCCCAAGTTGTATGTCTATCCCTGTCTCCAAGTTGTATGTCTACAAGTTGTATGTCCCTGTTTCCAAGTTGTATGTCCATCCCTGTCCCTGTCTATCCTTGTCTCCAAGTTGTATGTCTATCCCTGTCTCCAAGTTGTATGTCTATCCCTGTCCCCAAGTTGTATGTCGATCCCTGTCTGCAAGTTGTATGTCTTTCCCTGTCTCCAAGTTGTATGTCTATCCCTGTCCTTAAGTTGTATGTCTATCCCTGTCTCCAAGTTGTATGTCCATCCCTGTCCCCAAGTTGTATGTCCATCCCTGTCTCCAAGTTGTATGTCTATCCCTGTCTCCAAGTTGTATGTCTATCCCTGTCTCCAAGTTGTATGTCTATCCCTGTCCCCAAGTTGTATGTCTATCCCTGTCTCCAAGTTGTATGTC
Organism: Oreohelix idahoensis; assembly: GCA_024509875.1. Lineage (NCBI taxonomy): Eukaryota > Metazoa > Mollusca > Gastropoda > Stylommatophora > Oreohelicidae > Oreohelix > Oreohelix idahoensis. The sequence continues at coordinate 5,316 of JAMPIV010012863.1, read as the reverse complement.
TATCCCTGTCTCCAAGTTGTATGTCTATCCCTGTCCCCAAGTTGTATGTCTATCCCTGTCTCCAAGTTGTATGTCTATCCCTGTCCCCAAGTTGTATGTCTATCCTTGTCTCCAAGTTGTATGACTGTCCCTGTTTCCAAGTTGTCTGTCTATCCCTGTCTCCAAGTTGTATGTCTATCCCTGACCCAAGTTGTATGTCTATCCCTGTCTCCAAGTTGTATGTCCATCCCTGTTTCCAAGTTGTATGTCTATCCCTGTCTGCAAGGTGTATGTTTCATCCCTGCCTCCAAGCTGTATGTCCATCCCTGTCTGCAAATTGTATGTCCATCCCTGTCTGCAAGTTGTATGTCTATCCCTGTCTCCAAGTTGTACATCTATCCCTGTCCCCAAGTTGTATGTCTATCCCTGTCCCCAAGCTGTATGTCTATCCCTGTCTCCAAGTTGTATGTCTATCCCTGTCTCCAAGTTGTATGTCTGTCCCTGACCCAAGTTGTATGTCTATCCCTGTCTCCAAGTTGTATGTCTATCCCTGTCCCCAAGTTGTATGTCTATCCCTATCTGCAAATTGTATGTCCATCCCTGTCTGCAAGTTGTATGTCTATCCCTGTCTCCAAGTTGTATGTCCATCCCTGTCTGCAAGTTGTATGTCCATCCCTGTCTGCAAGCTGTATATCCATCCCTGTCTGCAAGTTGTATGTCTGTCCCTGTCTGCAAGCTGTATGTCCAGCCCGGTCTGCAAGTTGTATGTCTATCCCTGTTTCCAAGTTGTATGTCTATCCCTGTCTGCAAGGTGTATGTTTCATCCCTGCCTCCAAGCTGTATGTCCATCCCTGTCTGCAAATTGTATGTCCATCCCTGTCTGCAAGTTGTATGTCTATCCCTGTCTCCAAGTTGTATGTCCATCCCTGTCTGCAAGTTGTATGTCCATCCCTGTCTGCAAGCTGTATATCCATCCCTGTCTGCAAGTTGTATGTCTGTCCCTGTCTGCAAGCTGTATGTCCATCCCTGTCTACAAGTTGTATGTCCATCCCTGTCTTCAAGTTGTATGACGGTCCCAGTTTTTAAGTTTTATGTCTATCCATGTCTGCAAGTTGTATGTCTATCCCTGTCTCCAAGTTGTATGTCTATCCCTGTCCCCAAGTTGTATGTCTATCCCTGTCCCCAAGTTGTATGTCTATCCCTGTCTCCAAGTTGTATGTCTATCCCTGTCTCCAAGTTGTATGTCTATCCCTGTCTCCAAGTTGTATGTCTATCCCTGACCCGAGTTGTATGTCTATCCCTGTCTCCAAGTTGTATGTCTATCCCTGTCCCCAAGTTGTATGTCTATCCCTGTCTCCAAGTTGTATGACTGTCCCTGTTTCCAAGTTATATGTCCATCCCTGTCCCCAAGTTGTATGTCTATCCCTGTCTCCAAGTTGTATGTCTATCCCAGTCTCCAAGTTGTACATCTATCCCTGTCCCCAAGTTGTATGTCTATCCCTGTCCCCAAGTTGTATGTCTATCCCTGTCTCCAAGTTGTATGTCTATCCCTGTCCCCAAGTTGTATGTCTATCCCTGTCTCCAAGTTGTATGACTGTCCCTGTTTCCAAGTTATATGTCCATCCCTGTCCCCAAGTTGTATGTCCATCCCTGTCTCCAAGTTGTATGTCTATCCCTGTCTCCAAGTTGTATGTCTATCCCTGTCTCCAAGTTGTATGTCTATCCCTGTCCCCAAGTTGTATGTCTATCTCTGTCTCCAAGTTGTATGTCTATCCCTGTCTCCAAGTTGTATGTCTATCCCTGTCCCCAAGTTGTATGTCTATCCCTGTCTCCAAGTTGTATGTCTATCCCTGTCTCCAAGTTGTACATCTATCCCTGTCCCCAAGTTGTATGTCTATCCCTGTCCCCAAGTTGTATGTCTATCCCTGTCTCCAAGTTGTATGTCTATCCCTGTCTCCAAGTTGTATGTCTGTCCCTGACCCAAGTTGTATGTCTATCCCTGTCTCTAAGTTGTATGTCTATCCCTGTCCCCAAGTTGTATGTCTATCCCTGTCTGCAAATTGTATGTCCATCCCTGTCTGCAAGTTGTATGTCTATCCCTGTCTCCAAGTTGTATGTCCATCCCTGTCTGCAAGCTGTATATCCATCCCTGTCTGCAACTTGTATGTCTGTCCCTGTCTGCAAGCTGTATGTCCAGCCCTGTCTGCAAGTTGTATGTCCATCCCTGTTTCCAAGTTGTATGTCTATCTCTGTCTCCAAGTTGTATGTCTATCCCTGTCTCCAAGTTGTATGTCTATCTCTGTCTCCAAGTTGTATGTCTATCCCTGTCTCCAAGTTGTATGTCTATCCCTGTCTCCAAAATGTATGTCTATCCCTGTCTCCAAGTTGTATGTCTATCCTTGTCCTCAAGTTGTATGTCTATCCCGGTCTCCAAGTTGCATGTCTATCCCTGTCACCAAGTTGTATGTCTATCCCTGTCTCCAAATTGTATGTCCATCCCTGTCTGCAAGCTGTATATCCATCCCTGTCTGCAACTTGTATGTCTGTCCCTGTCTGCAAGCTGTATGTCCAGCCCTGTCTGCAAGTTGTATGTCTATCCCTGTTTCCAAGTTGTATGTCTATCTCTGTCTCCAAGTTGTATGTCTATCCCTGTCTCCAAGTTGTATGTCTATCTCTGTCTCCAAGTTGTATGTCTATCCCTGTCTCCGAGTTGTATATCTATCCCTGTCTCCAAAATGTATGTCTATCCCTGTCTCCAAGTTGTATGTCTATCCTTGTCCTCAAGTTGTATGTCTATCCCTGTCTCCAAGTTGCATGTCTATCCCTGTCACCAAGTTGTATGTCTATCCCTGTCTCCAAGTTGTATGTCTATCTCTGTCCTCAAGTTGTATGTCTATCCCTGTCTCCAAGTTGTATGTCTATCCCTGTCCCCAAGTTGTTTGTCTATCCCTGTCTCCAAGTTGTATGTCTATCTCTGTCTACAAGTTGTATGTCCATCCCTGTCTCCAAGTTGTATGACTGTCCCAGTTTCCAAGTTTTATTTCTATCTCTGCCTGCAAGTTGTATGTCTATCCCTGTCTCCAAGTTGTATGTCTATCCCTGTCCCCAAGTTGTATGTCTATCCCTGTCCCCAAGTTGTATGTCTATCCCTGTCTCCAAGTTGTATGTCTATCCCTGTCCCCAAGTTGTATGTCTATCCTTGTCTCCAAGTTGTATGACTGTCCCTGTTTCCAAGTTGTCTGTCTATCCCTGTCTCCAAGTTGTATGTCTATCCCTGACCCAAGTTGTATGTCTATCCATGTCTCCAAGTTGTATGTCCATCCCTGTTTCCAAGTTGTATGTCTATCCCTGTCTGCAAGGTGTATGTTTCATCCCTGCCTCCAAGCTGTATGTCCATCCCTGTCTGCAAATTGTATGTCCATCCCTGTCTGCAAGTTGTATGTCTATCCCTGTCTCCAAGTTGTACATCTATCCCTGTCCCCAAGTTGTATGTCTATCCCTGTCCCCAAGCTGTATGTCTATCCCTGTCTCCAAGTTGTATGTCTATCCCTGTCTCCAAGTTGTATGTCTGTCCCTGACCCAAGTTGTATGTCTATCCCTGTCTCCAAGTTGTATGTCTATCCCTGTCCCCAAGTTGTATGTCTATCCCTATCTGCAAATTGTATGTCCATCCCTGTCTGCAAGTTGTATGTCTATCCCTGTCTCCAAGTTGTATGTCCATCCCTGTCTGCAAGTTGTATGTCCATCCCTGTCTGCAAGTTGTATGTCTATCCCTGTCTACAAGTTGTATGTCCATCCCTGTCTCCAAGTTGTATGACTGTCCCAGTTTCCAAGTTTTATTTCTATCTCTGTCTGCAAGTTGTATGTCTATCCCTGTCTCCAAGTTGTATGTCTATCCCTGTCCCCAAGTTGTATGTCTATCCCTGTCCCCAAGTTGTATGTCTATCCCTGTCTCCAAGTTGTATGTCTACCCCTGTCCCCAAGTTGTATGTCTATCCTTGTCTCCAAGTTGTATGACTGTCCCTGTTTCCAAGTTGTCTGTCTATCCCTGTCTCCAAGTTGTATGTCTATCCCTGACCCAAGTTGTATGTCTATCCCTGTCTCCAAGTTGTATGTATATCCATGTCCCTAAGTTGTATGTCTATCCCTGTCTCCAAGTTGTATGACTGTCCCTGTTTCCAAGTTATATGTCCATCCCTGTCCCCAATTTGTATGTCTATCCCTGTCTCCAAGTTGTATGTCTATCCCTGTCTCCAAGTTGTACATCTATCCCTGTCCCCAAGTTGTATGTCTATCCCTGTCCCCAAGTTGTATGTCTATCCCTGTCTCCAAGTTGTATGTCTATCCCTGTCTCCAAGTTGTATGTCTGTCCCTGACCCAAGTTGTATGTCTATCCCTGTCTCTAAGTTGTATGTCTATCCCTGTCCCCAAGTTGTATGTCTATCCCTGTCTGCAAATTGTATGTCCATCCCTGTCTGCAAGTTGTATGTCTATCCCTGTCTCCAAGTTGTATGTCCATCCCTGTCTGCAAGCTGTATATCCATCCCTGTCTGCAACTTGTATGTCTGTCCCTGTCTGCAAGCTGTATGTCCAGCCCTGTCTGCAAGTTGTATGTCCATCCCTGTTTCCAAGTTGTATGTCTATCTCTGTCTCCAAGTTGTATGTCTATCCCTGTCTCCAAGTTGTATGTCTATCTCTGTCTCCAAGTTGTATGTCTATCCCTGTCTCCAAGTTGTATGTCTATCCCTGTCTCCAAAATGTATGTCTATCCATGTCTCCAAGTTGTATGTCTATCCTTGTCCTCAAGTTGTATGTCTATCCCGGTCTCCAAGTTGCATGTCTATCCCTGTCACCAAGTTGTATGTCTATCCCTGTCTTCAAATTGTATGTCCATCCCTGTCTGCAAGCTGTATATCCATCCCTGTCTGCAACTTGTATGTCTGTCCCTGTCTGCAAGCTGTATGTCCAGCCCTGTCTGCAAGTTGTATGTCTATCCCTGTTTCCAAGTTGTATGTCTATCTCTGTCTCCAAGTTGTATGTCTATCCCTGTCTCCAAGTTGTATGTCTATCTCTGTTTCCAAGTTGTATGTCTATCCCTGTCTCCAAGTTGTATATCTATCCCTGTCTCCAAAATGTATGTCTATCCCTGTCTCCAAGTTGTATGTCTATCCTTGTCCTCAAGTTGTATGTCTATCCCTGTCTCCAAGTTGCATGTCTATCCCTGTCACCAAGTTGTATGTCTATCCCTGTCTCCAAGTTGTATGTCTATCTCTGTCCTCAAGTTGTATGTCTATCCCTGTCTCCAAGTTGTATGTCTATCCCTGTCCCCAAGTTGTT